>JAPPVO010003487.1:0-37634 GCA_030407325.1 Camellia japonica | reverse complement strand
TATATTAACAAATATTTGTAAAATATATAATGGGAGATTTCTTAATTTTATAAAAATTGTTTTAGTAACTTTCTATTTCATTAATATTTCAGTGTATGAAAATGATCTTTAATTATTTTAAATTTTAAATAATAAAATGAATCTTATCGAGTCAATTTTATTAATATAAGAGGTGCATGTTACTTATTTTTTAAATTTAAAAAATAAAATGGTATATACAATTTTTTTTATGAATAACACTAGAGAACTTAAAATTTCACTTATAAATTTGTTCACAATAACATTGCAGGGTTGGGTCTTAATTGATTTATTTTTAACTAAATTAATTGATGTCTAACATTCAACGTCATTGAGTGTAAATTTAGAAATTGTGTTTAAAAGGCTTTAAAAATTTGATTCTTACATATGAAATCATTATACTTCTGATCAAATCCCACTTTAATTCTTACATATAAAATCGTGACAGTTAACTCCCTATACATATGAAATTATGACAATTAACTCCATGTACTTCTAGTTAGGTGTCAATGTCTTTTTTTTTTGTTATTTCATCATATAAATCTTTGACAGAAGTCATTAATGTGACAATTATATGACTATAAAATGAGGATAAAAGAGAAAAATCACCCAAATTTTTTGTCTATACACATTTCGTCCTAAAATTTACATCAAATTTTGATTGTATTCTGCTAAAACAAAACGCAAATTATGAATGATTCAAGAGATAAACTAGGGTTTTGCAAAAATTGGAATAATGAAACTTTGTTTTCCACAGTTACAAAGTTTTTGATTTCTTTGCTATGTTTTTTCTTTTAATTTCAAAAATTTTATTTCTTACTTGTTCGTCCTAATTTTCAACATATAAACACATACACACACATATATTGTATTATATAACTCTCACATGCTTATCACGTGGGACAAAGTATATATTGATAGGAAATGAGAATTATTTTCCTCTTGCCCTCCTTTCGTAGTTACATATTTGTTATATGACTAGATTCTATTAAAAACTTAAATAATGGAATAATAGAAGGGAAAAATTGACATTTGACTAGAAGTGTAGGGAGTTAATTGTTACGATTTTATGTGTAAGAACCAAAGTCGGATTTGACCAAGAGTGGGATTAATTATCACGATTTCATGTGTAAGAACCAAAATGAGATTTAGTGCAAAGTGTAAGAGTGTAAAGTGTAATTTATCCAAATTCATGATTTTAGTCCCTAATAGCCGTCATAAGACAAAAAATTATATTGAAGATAATGGTAACATCATTCTTCATAATATATGAAAATTACTTATTGGATGCCGATACTCATCATTATATTTAATATTTTCTCTAAAATAAAAATTTATTATATTATTGAGCTTTTAATGCAAATACAGTTAAATAAATCTTTTTCAATGTGAAGAGGACTTGGGGTTACTATAAGTTTGGGAGGCTTATTTCGGGTCTAATTTGATGAATTGAATTGTTCATCTAGTAGAATCTATCGGGGCATATCAAATAAGTTAATTGGATATCTTAATCACCTAATAAGATTACATTTATTTTTTAAAAAATAAACAACAAGCATGATTTTAATAATAAATCATCAATTTTTAAAAAAAAATAATAATTAGGACCTAATCTTGTAGTTAGGGATTTTGATCAACTTGATTGTTTTTTATAAAGAGTACTGACAATCTATGAGAATATCTCAGGTAACTCTTTCTTTCTTAAATATTTTTAATTATTAGTCAATTATCATTTTCACATATTATGGGGTCATAAAAATGAGTTTAGAAAGTGAACTTTTATATTATTTTTCTTTTATAAATAATCTACTTTAACCCATATATGAATAATAAACCATATATATGGTTCAAATTATTGGATTAGGCCAAGGAGAAGACACTCTAGACCTCACAACAGAAACACGAGTCTATATAAGTAATCAAACAATCATTCATTTATTGATATCTTATTCACGTATACAATCTAGGATTGGGCGTAGGGTTATCTGACCCGCCCAAACCGCCTTACCCGATCCTAACCACACGCGTATGGGCGGTTTCGCAAACACATTAGGGTAGGGTGCAGTTTGGATTTTATCTAACTTTCGGGTTGTGAACGGGTTGCGGGTTTGAACCGCACCCGCCCAACCCGCCCGCATTAATAACTTCTTTTCTTTTTTTTTTTCCTTTCAAATCTGACCGTTCATCTAACCATCTCACCTCATCTATAACAAACAAAACAAAAAAAAACCCTAATCTATCTAACTCTCAAACTCAAAAACACGAATCTGTCTCCTTCACTCTTTCATCTCATCAGTCTCTCTCTCACTCTCTCATCGCACCGATCGACTCACAGGTAAGCCTCTCTCTTAGTCTCAGTCTCAGTCTCTGTCTCTCTTTCTCTCCCCAATCTTTGATTTTTTTTACAACATATATATATATGAGAAAAGATTTGTGACTCGAAAATCTTGGCCCCGAATGCCCCAAATCCGTGAAACGACGTCGTTTCACAATTTTTATTTTTATTTTTATTTTTCTTCTTCTTCCTCGTGTCTGAGCTCTGAAACGGGTGAGGGAGAGGGAGAGGGAGAGGGAGAGGAAGAGAGAGAGAGAGATGGAGAGGGAGAGAGAGAGGGGAAGCAGAGAGGAGAGGGAGAAAGAGAGAGGAGAGGCGCCGCTGAGAGAGATGGAGAGGGAGAGAGAGAGGGGAAGCAGAGAGGAGAGGGAGAAAGAGAGAGGAGAGGCGCCGCTGATCTGCCCCGCCGCAGCCCCGATCGTCGCAGCTCAGGATCGTCGCAGCCCCGCCGCAGCCCCGATCGTCGCAGCCTCCGACCACCGCCTCCGGCCCGCCTTCGCTTCCTCTTCCCCCAATGAATATGCCCCCTCTAGTCCCCCTCCTCCCTCCTCCTCCTCCCTTCTCCTCCTCCTCTTCCTCCTCATTTCTTCCTCTTCCTCCTCTGATTTTCTTCGTCTTCTGAGAAAAAAAAAAAAAAAAAAAAAAACGTCGAAAACGACGTCGTTTCTGATTCGGGGCTGATTCGGGGCAGCTCATTCGAGCTCCCAATCGCAACTCATATATATATATATATATATATATATATCAGATATCTCTTTTCCCGATCTCTGATATGTCTCCCTCACTCTCTCATCTCATCAGTCTCACTCTTTGGTTTTGCATCTGCACCGATCGATCTCACTCTCTCATCGCACCGATCGACCTCACAAGTAAGTCTCTCTCTCTCTCTCTTCCCCTGATCTTTGATTTTTTTTTGCAACATATAAGATCTCTTACTCTGATTTGTCTCTCTCACTCTCTCATCTCATCAGATCTGTTAATTTTTTTTTTGTAGCAACAGATCTGTTTATTTTATGCAATCTGATCTGTCTCCCTAGAATCTAATTTGTGTTTATGCAATCAGATTTCTTTCTCTGTTTTTTCTTTTTGGAATTGAATCTTTGTTTTTGGAATTGAATCTGTGGTATTGGAATTAAATCTGTTGTTGAATCTGTGAGAAGTGGGAGGAAATTGAATCTGTGTGTTTGTTTGGAATTAAATTTGATTTTTTTTTTTGTACCAACAGATCTGAGAAGTGGAAATTGAATCTGTGTTTAATATATGCAAACAGATCTTTCTTTCTTTTTCTTTTTTTTTAAAAAAAAAAAAATTGAATCTGTGTTTTTGGAATTGAATCTGTGGTGTTGGAATTAAATCTGTTGTTGAATCTGTGAGAAGTGGAAGGAAATTGAATCTATGTGTTTGTTTGGAATTAAATCTGATTTTTTTTTTTTGTACCAACAGATCTGAAAAGTGGAAATTGAATATGTGTTTGTTTAATATATGCAAACAGATCTCTCTCTCTAATTTTTTTTTTTTGGAATTGAATCTGTGGTATTGGAATTAAATCGGTTGTTGAATCTGTTATTAAACTAAATCTGTTATTAAAATTAAATCTGAAATTGAATCTATTATTAATCGTGTTGAATCTGTAATTAAAATTGTGTTGTGTTGAATCCATATGAAGATTGAAGATTGAGGTTTATATTTTTTGAGTTTGTATTTGTGCAGAGTTCATGATGAAGTTGGATTGGATGGAATTGAAATTTTTGAAAGTTGGATTGGATGTGATTTATGATGAATTTTTGAAATGTTTTTATTTTATTTCATGGGTTTGAATTGAATGAAGTTTGACAATAATTTTTTTTTTTAATTGCATTTTGGTTTTGGATGAATGTAAGTTAATAAAGAATTACTTCTTTTTTTTATTATTATTTTATATTTGGGTTAGGAATGATGAATGTAGCATTTTCAATATAGGATTTTTTTTATTTAGATTAGGAATGATGAATGCAGGATGAATGCAAGTTAATGATGAATGTAGATTTTGAATGATTTGTTTGGGTTACGAATTGATATTGTTATGTTTTTTATTTTATAAGTTTTAATTCACTAATTATTAATGTTGGAGCATTTTAGAAAATGGAGGGAAAATAGTCCAAAATAAATATTGACAAAATGAGAAAAAAAAGAAAGAATTAAAAAAAAAAATTTGAAAAAAAATTCAATCCGTAAACCGCCCGCACATCCGTGAACTATATCCGCACAAACCGCAAACCGCACTACGGGCGGTTGCGGGTTGATTTTCCTCCAAACCGCATAGATGAGTGGCGGATCCAAACCGAACCGCAAACCGTCCCAAACCGAACCGCGGACACCTCTAATACAATCGATTATATTTATTTTATTGAAAATGTTTAGGAAAATATAAACCAAATTTAAAATTCAACGTACAAAATATATGGACGGACCAAATTTTACCAATTTATTAGTGGGGTGTAGACTGTAGTTCTACAAAATTAGTTGGGGTGCAGTTCTTGAAAACCCTATCTAATCATGCCTTTTTTTGTGTCTAATTTTTTATTTAATTTCTAACTTTTGAATTTTTTTATTTAGAATTACTTATTCGGTCTTGATATAAGAGAATTAAATTAAAAAATAAAGCAGATATTGTTAAGTAAAATATGAGCTGCTTGTCCAAAGATTGAAAGGGCTGGATAGATTATGAGTGGACTATTATGTGCCTGTTTGGCAGAGCTTAATTACAGCTTATTTCAGCTTTCAGCTTAATTTAAGTTATTTTGATGTGTTTGGTTTAGCTTATAGCTTATAGCTTTTTGGAAGTCAGAAATCAGCTTATTCTTTGAGTGGGGCAGGAGATGCTTTAAGAATAAGCTGGAAATCAGCTTAAGCTGAAAGTTATAAGCTTTAAGCTGTTTAGGCATAACCTATAAGCACTTTCCCACAGCTCTACCAAACAGGGCCTATATTGTTCTCCATTGCTCTGTTTTTCTTTTTTTTTCATAGAAAAGTTACAAAAGCAAATTATATATATATATATATATATTTAAAAAAAAAAGAAAAGAAAGTATCTGCCTGCTTTTCCTCTCTCAAAAGTACGAGCTTTTAACATCTTGCATTAAGTTCAAATCAATGACAATTTGAGACAATAATGTGGTCGGTTCATTTTAGCATAATTTCAAATATTTATTTTTTAAAAACTTATTGAATATAATATTTTTATAAAAAAATTAATATCAATAATTATATATTTAAATCATATTTATATTACGAAAAATTGATAGTCATTCTTAAAAGAGTTTACTATACTTTATATTCCTAAACTATCACCAAATTATCTATTTAGTCCTTAAATATATATATATATTTTTTCCATAAAAAAGTTAAAAAGCAAATTATACTTAAAAAAAAAAAAGTATGTGCCTGCTTTTCCTATCTCGAAAGTACGAGCTTTTAAGTTCTTGGATTAAGTTCAAATCAATGACAATTTGAGACAATAATGTGGTCGGTTCATTTTAGGATAATTTCAAATATTTATTTTTTTAAAATTTATTGAATATAATATTTTTATAAAAAAAATTAAGATAATTGAATATCAGTAATTATATATTTGAATCATATTTGTATTAAAAAAAATTGATAGTCATTCTTAAAAGGGTTTACTATATTTTCTATTTCTAAACTATCACAAAATTATCTATTTAGTCATGAACTATCAATGAGTCTAGTAGATCCCTAAAATATATGAATCAAAGTTTATTTAGTCTCCAAACTATTGATTCAAACATATTTAGTCCCTAAAAAGATTACAAAATTAAAATATATGTACATTGTCACGACCTGCTCCCCGTATCCAAGGGTTAAGTATCGTGATGGCTAGTAACTGAAGTTACCTACGTCCAATTCTTGAATAAATAAATAAACGCGAGCGAAAATAATATTTAAGTGAGGATATCAAAATAATCATTGGGGCTTATATTTTTATTACAAAATTTATTGACCAAAAGGCTAATATTTACATATAAAAATATCATAAAGTGTTGTGTGTGTCTATTCCGCAGCCCCGAGTCTAAGACTTTCCAAAAACTATTTCTGAATTGCACTGTTTCTTGAAAATTGGTAAACAGCTATAAGTACATGGCAGAATGAGAAATATTATGCCAAGAGTATAAGGGATACAAAATAACCATGAATAGTTATGTAACTAAAATATTTAAGATCACTTAGTCTGAACAAATAATCATTTAAGTAACAAAACTGAGATTATGTAAATAAATAACCATAACTAGGGTACCGAACAGAACGAAATAGAGGTTACAGAAGTGACAGTCAGAGCAGAGGTCCGGATTCAAGAGGTGGCTCGTACGGTTTATAGAGGTGACTCCCACAATAGTGTAGCACTTATCTCCGCACAGCACTTTGCTCCGCATAAAACAGAGGTCAATAGATCCATGACAATAGAGGACCACAAAGTGACAAAACGGAAGCCGATGGTTATTTAAGTCTCCCAATGCGTGGGACTCCTGTAATGGTATTTACAAAACATAATTGTTTATAAGGTTATAGTCAAATAATCAGTAAAAGTTAAACAAACATATCCATGGGTTTCATTTTAAACAAATAGAGTTCAGAAATTAATCCACGTAACTGAAATATTTATAAAACATAACTTGTATTAATATAACTAATAAAATATAACTTGTATAAAATAAATTATGATAAGTCAAAATATACATAAAATATATTATGATAACTTAAGGTATAATATAACTCACCTTAAAATTAAGGGTAAACTACCAATAGATCCTACTTTGGAGACTTATTACCCATTAAGTCCTATTTGATAAATTTATTAAGTGATAAAGATAAATTTATCAGTCTTTTATTTTTATGAATAAATTTATAGTGATAAATTTATCAGTCTCTTTGTTTTTATGAATAAATTTTTAGTGATAAATTTATCACTCTCTTATTTTTATAGTGTTAAATTTATTAGTTAGGACCTGTAAGTAAATAAGTCTAATTAATAGGACTAATTGGTAAGTACCCCTAAAATTAATACTTTACTCTTTCTTTTTTACTTATAGTATTTATTATCCTTTCCTTACTTCTGCTTTTTTGTTCCTTCTTTCCATTCCCAGCCACACTCCTCCTTTTATACTAAATTTACTACTTGCTCAACACGTTTGGTGACACCTAGCCTCTCTAATTGCAGCCATCATCAAGCTAGAATTTTATCCCTCAAATGGATAAGTGTAGATTAGTTCCTTATTTATACATTAACTCCTAAATTTTGTGTTAATTACATTATTTTTATAAAATTACACATAATAATACAAATAAATCATATATTTTCCCAATTATAATTAAATAATATTAGTATCAATTTTAAAGAATAATTAAAAATTTGGGTTGTTACACACATAAGGATTATAAATTAATAAAAGACCTTATCTAATTAAAATTTTATTATAAAAAAAATTATTTTTATTTTGTCTTTAAAAAGTTTTTTTTTTTTTTTGTGTATTAAATTAGTATTAGAGTTTGATTTTTCAGTCGTACCAATAAAATTATATAAGTATTAAATATACTGAAGAAAGGTAGATAATTTAAAAAATAACATTTTGCTACAAATAATAATAGAAAAAATAATATATTAATTAAATTATAAAAAGTACACAGCAAAAAATATAAAACAATCAATTAGAAATAATAAATGAAATCTAACATATAATATTAGACAAAGACAACGCACGTAGTCATTTTATAAGATAAGTAAGAAAATATTATAAATAATTATCCTTATCCTTATAAAGAAAATTCACCATAGCAGCTAACGTTCACTTCTCAAAGACAAAATAAAAAGTTAAGATTTTTTTTAAAAAATAAAATTTTAGCTACGTATGATTTTTTACTAATTTATAATACTTATGAACTTATATTTTATTTTTCTAACCCTTTCAGTGACTAAATAGGTTTGATTTAAATATTTTAGGACTTAATAGATTTAATCAATTGTTTAGGAACTAAATAGATTTTGATCTATATACTTTAGAGACTTAATAGATTCAATCAATAGTTAGGGATTAAGTAAACAATTTAGTGATAGTTTAGGGGTATACAATGTAATAAATCCTTCTTAAAATTATATTTATTGTTTTTTTTTAAAGACAAATTTGATTTAAACATATAGTTACTGATTTCTAATTATCTTAATTTTTTACATGAATATTAACAAAAACGAGTCTTAAAAAGTAAACGAGTGAACTATTTAGATGACTGATGTTAATCCCAAAATAAGCTCACTAAGCCCAACTTTCAACTTGAGAGAATCCACATTATATATATATATATATATATATGAGAATTACATTCTATTGAATTACATGTGGATTCTATTTGAACTCAAAATATGTCTTAGTATGCCTAATTTAAATTTATAAATTTTAATTCTTATTATATCCTAATATGAATTTACTAATAAGGACAATACATATTAAACCTTAAAATAATTTTTTTTCTCATGGTACACCCTAATCAGTTATTCTTATCCAAATCTCTGTATCTTCTTTCTCAAGAGATCAAAGTAATTTCTTTTTCTTCTTCTTCCCTCCAAAACTCCAATCCACCTTACCAAAACTCACCATCATCATCAACATCATTGTTTTTTTTTATTATTTTGAAACCCTAAATCCTAAAAGAAAATTTGAACAAAATCAATTAATGAATGAGAGTAATAATCAAAATAATTTTTTGGAGCAACCAATAAAAAGGAGATAAGTATTCATATAAAGGAATTTCACAATTTTTGTAGAGCACCATCAATTATTTTCTATATCATTTTTTAATAAAAATTAAAGGGTCCAGTAATTATATTAACAATAACATATTATTGAAGTTATTCTTATTTATAAGTTTGAATTTTACTTTCCTACGAGCATTCTTGTGGATAATTTATAATGTAAAAGTTTTTTTTTTTGTATTGAAAAATTTTTATAATGCTTATGTAAAAGTTTGGTTTTTTCTGTATTTATAATACTTATGTGCTTATATGTTTTTTTTTTTTTTCCTCGTATTTGAGAATTTTTTTTGTATTGAAAACTTGTTGAAATAATTTAATTTTTTTAGTTTGTTTATTATTTATTATTTGGGTTTACCTCAAGGGTAATTTGGGAAAAATAATAGGATGTAATGAGAGTATAATAAAATTTTAAATAATTAAACATGGTGTACTTAGAAATTGAGAATACTTAATGATTTTTTGGGTGTAAATAAAATCTCCCGAATTACATTCTATTGTTGGACTTTTCAATTTAATGGCCCGTTCTCATTTTGTTAGGTATTTCATATGTTATTTTTAAAGAGTTTGGTTTCTTTTAAATTGTCATCTCAATTTGAGAGAATATTTGGACTTGGTAGACCTATTTTGGGACCAATTTTAATGATTCGAACTATTCACTTTTTAGCATTTGTTAAGTAGCATGTTTATGCAAAAAAATTAAGATGATCGGATATCGGTAATCATATATTTAAATCATATTTATCTTAAAAAAATTGACGACAAATATAATTTCAAGAATAGCCATTCATTTTTTATAATACAAATTTGATTCAAATATATAGCTATCGATATCTGATTATCTTAATTTTTTTTATGAATATTCTACTCAACGTGCTAAAAAGTGAATGATTCATTTCATCCAAATCAGACCCAAAATAAGCATACCAAGCCAAATCCATTTATAAAATTTTCAAATTATTATATTCATTTTTTTCCTTTGTTTCCTTAGCCCAACCAAATAAAAGCTAAGCGTTAAGCTTCTTTCACTTCATTTTCCTTTTTATTTCTATTAAAGTGAATTATAATGAAAGAAGTATAACTGTATAAAAAGATACACTTATATATCCCCATTGTTTTAATCCATTTAATTATTTTAGGATGAACTAAATAAGTGTATTTTTTGAGTTTTTGAATAAAATAGTAGAGGAAAAAAAAGATGATTGTTTGAGATAATTTTTTAACTTTTTATGAAAAAATATGTATTAAAATAACAAAATTACCATATTACTCCTAAATATATAAATGAGTACTGACATCTCTTGTAGCATAAAGCCAATACTATATGCTGCCTACTTCAGAATTGGAAGGTGCCTCCAGAATTGGAAGGTGCCTCCAGTCTGAGCACAACATAGGATGGTGCTGTTCGGCTCGTGGGGGCCCACCATGGATCCTGTTTTGATAATCGGAACCATGCAATGTGTAGAAATTATCGAGTACTATATGCTTGTAAAAAATTACGTTAGTCGGAGATCGATAGTTATCTGATCGGATTAGTTTTTTGTCAACTATTAATTTGTTCAACGCTCATATTTTTTTATACAAAACTGATTTTATCATATAGTTATCGATATCCGATCAACATGATTGTTTACAGGCATATAATACTCAACGAGTTCTACACATTAACAATTCAAATTATCAAAATGGGGCCCGTGATAGGCCCCCACTGACTGAACAACACCGTCCTGTGTTGTGCACCGCCTGTGTAATTTGTACCATCATTTGAGACGCTTTTTTTTTTTTTTGGAGCAGACATCACTTCAGACTATGCCATTGTCATGTCATAGAAAGTTGGCCTGTATTTTTTTTTGGTAAATTTATTTTATATATGTATATATATATTTTTATAAATAGTGATAACTTTTTGATTTTTTTTGTAACTTTTTGAATTTTTGTCTTTTTTATAACATGCTAAACTAGCTCTAAAAAAAGACAAAAAGTCAATTTTTATCAACTTCTCAAAACACTCCATAATATCATTCTATTTTTGCGTTTTTCTATGCAATGACCCATTCTAATATTGTTAGTTTTTTCGATAATTTATTTTTAAAATTATCAAATCATATATTTATTATTAAAAGTAATATTTTTCTCTTATTTAAGTGGCAAAATCTAAAGGCTTATTTTTTTTTCTAAAAAATCCACATCAACATGCCTTTTCCGTTTAAGTTTTACTCAAATTCAATTTCAATTATAATAACCAATTTTATATGGATTCTATTTGATAAATACTTATTTTTTATATATAATTATAATTTAATTATTATGGTATTTGAAAAAAATTATCTTGGTATCTCACACCGGGAAAATAAGAAAAAAAAAATGAGTTGTTTTACTTATACAAAATGAACCTTATACTCCTATTTAATATTGTAATGTTATACATGTTTTAGTTCAAGATTGTTTAAATTTTAAAATTAAAATAACATTTAAAAGTTTTAATTAATTAATTTTTGTATAAGTTGATTGGTCTTTTGACCTAGTCGATTAGACTGAACCATTTTCGATTTAATTGATTCATTGGTTTAACCATGATTTTAGTTTATCAAAATATATTTTTAGCAAAATATATTGGTTAAATTTGTTTGATTAGAAATGAAGTAATCTTAGCAATTTTATTAAAATATATTTGTTAGATTTGTCTGATTTGAAATAAATTAAAGATTAAATGACTAATATTGTTTGATTTGAAATAAACTTCCAACCCAAGCAATTGTTAATTTATATTTTACAGAATCTCACATCGGGAAAAGAAGAAAAAAGTGAGTTGTTTCACTTATATAAAGTAAACCTATGCTTCCATTAAATATTATAGCATTGTGCATGTTTCAGTAAAAGACAGTTTAAATTAATTAATTTTTGTGTAAGTTGGTTGGTCTTTGACTGATTTTAATGATTTTATCAAAATATATATTGTTATATTTCTAAAATGTATGTTTAAATTTTATGACAAACTTTAACAAAGAAAAAACTAAAACTAAAAATATTATAAAATAAAATTTGTTTTTGTTTTATCATAAATATAATTTTTTAAAAAAATTTATTCTATGCTTTACCAATTAAATTATGACATATGTTTTTTATTATGAACTTAGAATATACAATTAATGATATAACAATTGTAATATATATTATAATAAAATTGTTAAAATTTAATTCATTCTAAATTATTTTTATATATTTTTTAAATAAATTTTTTATTATTATTTAATTTTAAAATTATTTTTAATTATTTATTTAACTCGTATATCGTATGGGTTCATGTGCTAGTTATAATCAATAGTCCAAAACAAAGGTTAATAGCTGTATAAAATAATTGGACCCTTGACTGTATTTATTTCCTTGTTTAGGGGTCATGAAATTTTTTTTATGAAGATGATCATGAAAGATTTATAATCTTTGGATTACCTTGATTAGTGTGTGGTGCTTTATTCTAAGTGTAATCCAAGAGTTACAAAGTTTTCATGATTATTTTTATGAAAGGTTTTTCATAATACCTAACATTGCTGATATATATATGAGCTATGGTTATAGTTTGTTTAGAAAAAGAGAAATGAAAGGGAATTGAAATTACTTACATTTCCATTTATTTAATGTTGATTCTTTTTTCGCCAAATTCAGATTTTCATTTTACATCTAATTTTTTGGGCAAATAATTTCAATTTTTATTTTTATTTTCAGAAATACCTATTCATTTCCTTTTTTTGTTTTCTTAGCCCAACCTAACAAAGACCCAATTTGGCAGAGAAAATACTCAATCACATCATTCTCTCTATTTTTTTATATATCTTTTCATAAAAATTAAAAAATTAACTAAAATAATATATTCTCAAAAAAGCTAAGCATTGGGTTTCTTTGACTTCACTTTCCTTTTCATTTCCCTTAAACAAATGAATAAAACTTTTTAATTAGGTGATGCCACATTTAATAACCCTACCCTCCTTACCCACACTTCTTGGCCCACCCCATAGTATGTGGACTTCCCTAACAACATAGCAATTTAAAAAGAGATTTTGCTAACATGTGCTTTGAGTGTGTTTGATGCCAAACTTAAAATAATTATATATTTTTTCTTGTAGAAATCAATACATTTTAAAGAATATATAATTATTTTAGAATTTGTTAATTAATGTGCTTAGGGCATTCGTGAACAAAAAAACTAATGCTATACAAAGTACAAAACTTACAAAAAAATTTTTGCAATGCAATAATAAAGACTTGGTACTTGAAATTACAGTAATCAAAATTAAATGATAGGGACAACTTAATGCTACATCAATTTGTATAAAAAAAAAAAAGAAAAAAATAGTTTACCTGTATAATATTATTCGTATCATATTATTAAAGTGAAATTCAGATTCCAAAGCTTAATTATTGTATGACTTAGGATAGAACTTGAATTTTATCACTTGAAAAGTCAAACGATAAATATTTTTTTTACCATGTACACAAGCACACATATATGTATAATATAGTATATAAATTATATATGCACAAAAAAAAAAAAAATATCAAACCCCATGGAAGTATTTTCTAATAGGATGAAGAAATTTTTTTTGTGTAAAATAAAAGAAGAGATACAAGATGAGAGAATAATGATATATATATAATTTTATATTAGATGTCATTTTATGTATAAAATGTGATATATATATATATATATATATTTTTTGAAGTGTTGTAACAAAAAATATCTTTAACAGAACAAGAGGCCATGCCCCCTTAGTCTTCTCCTATCTCTGATCCTGTGTATGACATATTAATTAATAAAAAAATTATATAAATTATTAATTTGTATAGCATTTTCCTTAGCGAATAAATATATTTGAAAATGACCAGATTAGAGGGTTTTGGCTAACTAAAGTTTATCAGCAATGATAGAAATCATTAAAAGTAATGTTCTAAATCACTACTAATGAGTTGACATTCACTTTTTTTTAAAAAAAAAAAAAAAAAAGACAGAAAAACACTATGGCAGTAGGTGGAGCCCACTGCCACATCATTAGTGGTAGCACTAAGTGCCCTCACTCATTTTTCAAAGTTTATTGAGCTGCCATTTTGACAGTGACAGGGCATGGTGAATTCACTGAATTCTATCAGCTTGACAAAATGATGGATATAGAAAGAAAATTAAGTAAAATAATTTGTTTTCTTTTCTTTAGTCGAATTAGAAAAATAATAACATGAGTTTATAAAAAAAAAAAATTCATTTTTTTTTTTTGTTTTGATACTTACAAAAAGTTAAATTGAATCGAATCATGGGCATATGGTAAATGATTAGTAGACATATCTGATCATGTAATCTTCTTAACTTACAGAGTAATTTTTTAAGTTAAAGAGTGTAGTCACCAAACAAAGTTTAAAATAATTGTTTTCAAATCTTTTTTGTAAAATTTCTTTTTTAACCTACGAATACAATGTAGTATTTAATTTATTGAAATGAAATTAAATAGATTGAAATAGTCATTTCTTATCCTTTTTATAGAATAATTATTCTCTTATAATAGATGATCATGATGATTCCATTTATAATTGTTTTTTTATAATTTTTTTAATGAACCAAATGAATAGATATTATGATGATGATTATTTCATTCTATGTTACTTTAAGGAACCAAAAATAACATAAAAACTAAAATTATTTAGAATTCCATTTTTTAGACATAATTCGAGGCTTAAGATGGCCGCTTTGTCCGCCTTCTATGCGTAAGACTACTCATATGAGATTATTGATTCTTGGTACATATCATCAACTTTTAATTAAAGATTGATGGTGAATTTTAACAAATATAAATATAATAAAGTAGTTAAATAAATCAAATAAAATAGTGACATTTTTCTAGTCTATCCTTGAAGTTGCTTATTCTTTATCAATCACCTTTCAAATACAATGAACAAATCTAAAAAATAGTGTTGGATGATGAATCCCCATCAAGCATTCCACTCTTAATTGGTCAACATATATATTATATTTTGATGTATAATTGTATCGAGTAACCAAATGGTTTTGGTTTGATGGAACCAGTTTAACATTTTTTTAATATAAAATTGTTGTAAAAAAAAACTTATCCATTTGACAAATGCCAAACAACACTAACTTTTTTGTAATTGGAAAAGTTTTGGAAGGTTGATTATTATTATTATTATTATTTTTATCCTTCTAGACTATGATTTGAAAAGTAAAAAATATACATATACTGAAAAAAAAAACTGTTAGTTTTTTAGCAATTATCAAGCATAAATGTATTTTGTTATTTTTTTTCTCACAATTATCACCTAAAAAAGTCATAGCAAAACGGTTAGTTTTTTTGTTTAAATGGCCAAAATGTAGCCAATTGATAATTGTTGTTCAGTCAAAGCTCATTTGTACTTAAATATTTATTTTTTTAAAATTTATTGAATATAATATTTTTATAAAAAATTAAGATAGTTGAATATCAGTAATTATATATTTGAATCATATTTATATTACAAAAAATTGATGATCATTCTTAAAAGGGTTTATTATACTTTCTATTCCTAAACTATCACGAAATTATCTATTTAGTCCTGAACTATCAATTGAGTTTAGTAGATCCCTAAAATATATGAATCAAAGTTTATTTAGTTTCTAAACTATCGATTAAATCTATCAAGTCCCTAAAATATTTAGTCCCTAAAAGATTTCAAAATTAAAATATATGCCCATAAGTATTATAAATTAATAAAAGACCTTACCTAATTAAAATGTTATTATAAAAAAATTTTAATTTTTTATTTTATCTTTAAAAAGTATTTTATTTCGTTGTATATTAAATTATTATTATAGTCTGATTTTTTAGTCTTACCAATAAAATTATATGAGCATTAGATATACTGAAGAAAGGTAGATAATTTAAAAAATAACATGTCGCTACAAAAAATAATATATTAATTAAATTATAAAAAGAACATAGCAAGAAATATAAAAACAATCAATTAGAAATAATAAACGAAATCTAACATATAATATTAGAGAAAGGCAATCCACTTAGTCATTTTAGAGGATAAGTAAGAAAATACTATAAATAATTATCATTATCCTTATAAAGGAAATTCATCATAGCAGCTAATGTCCGCTTCTCAAAGACAGAATAAAATTTTAAGATTTTTTTTTAAAAATAAAATTTTAACTACATTTGATTTTTTACTAATTTATAATATTTATGGACTTATATTTTATTTTTGTAATCCTTTCAGTGACTAAATAGGGTTGATTTAAATATTTTAGGCTTAATAGATTCAATTGATAGTTTAGGAACTAAATAGATTTTAATCTATATATACTTTAGGGACTTAATAGATTCAATTGATAGTTAAGTAAACAATTTAGTGATAGTTTAGGAGTATAAAATGTAATAAACCCTTCTTAAAATTAAATTTATTATTTATTTTTTAAGACAAATGTGATTTAAACATATAGTTACCGATTTCTAATCATCTTAATTTTTTACATAAATATTAACACAACAAATCTTAAAAAGTGAACGAGAGAACTATTCAGATCATTGATGTCAATCCCAAAATAAGCTCACTAAGCCCACCTACTCTCTTTCAAGTTGAGAGAATCTAAATTTATATATATAAATATACATACGAGAATTACATTCTATTGTTGGACTTTTTAATTTAATGGCCTGTTCTCATTTTGTTAGATATTTCATATGTTATTTTTAAAGAGTTTGGTTTCTCTTAAGCTGTTATCTCAATTTGAGAGAGTATTTGGATTTGGTAGACCTATTTTGGAACCTATTTTAATGATTTAAACCGTTCACTTTTTAGCATTTGTTAAATAGAATGTTTATACAAAAAAATTTAAGATGATCGGATATCAGTAATTATATATTTGAATCATATTTATCTTAAAAAAATTGACGACAAATATAATTTCAAGAATAACTATTCATTTTTTGTAATACAAATTTGATTTAAACATATAGTTACCGATATCCAATTATGTTGATTTTTTTATGAATATTCTACTCAACGTGTTAAAAAGTGAACAGTTCAGATTATCGAAATCAGACCCAAAATAAGCATACCAAGCCAAATCCATTTATAAAATTTTCAAATTATTATATTCCTTTTTTTCCTTATCCCAACCAATTTCTTCTTTGTTTTTCTTAGCCCAACCAAATAAAAGCTAAACGTTAAGCTTCTTTCACTTCATTTTCCTTTTTATTTCTATTAAAGTGAATTATAATGAAAGAAGTATAACTGTATAAAGAGATACATTTAAACCACCCCCCCCTCTCTCAAAATCAAGTATAAACTTCTACAATTTTTCTTGTGCTAAGCTCAAACCAATGCATACTTATATTATAATATCATTCTATTTTTGCGTTTTTCTATGCAAACTTATGCAAACCCATAATATCATTCTATTTTTGCGTTTTTCCATGCAATGACCCGTTCTAATATTGTTAGTTTTTTGATGATTTATTTTTAAAATTATCAAATTATATATATATATATATATTAAAAGTAATATTTTTTTTTTTGCTTACGTTGCAAAATACCCAAAATAAGTACACACTTTTTATTTTTTTATCTTTTTTCCATCACATCACCTCTCTACTTTTCTACACTTCTTTTCGTAAAAAGATAAAAAGTGCACTTATTTAGGTCATTCCAAACAATCCATTATTTTTTTCTAAAAAATCCACATCAACATACCTTTTCCGTTTAAATTTTACATAAACTCAATTTCAATTATAATAACCAATTTTATATGGATTCTATTTGATAAATACTTATTTTTCATATACATAATTATAATTTAATTATTATGTTATCGGAAAAAAATTATCTTGATATCCCACATCAGAAAAAGAAGAAAAAAGTGAATTATTTCACTTATATAAAATGAACCTTATACTCTTATTTAATATTATAATGTTATGCAAGTTTCAGTTCAAAATAGTTTAAATTTTAAAATTAAAATAACATTTAAAAGTTTTAATTAATTAATTTCTGTATAAGCTGATTGGTCTTTTGACCTAGCCAATTAGGCTGAATCGTTTTCTGTTTAACTAATTAGTTGGTTTAACCGCGATCTTAGCAATTTTATCAAAATATATTTTTAACAATTTTATCAAAATATATTGGTTAGATTTGTTTGATTCGAAATAAATTAAATATTGACCTAAGATGGGAGATTTACCAATAAATCCTAAAATTTGAACTTATGAACCAGTTGGTCCCATTTTTATTCTACTAAACCGTTTAGTCCCATTTAATTGTGAGGGACATAATTACCCTCATTTAACCCTTATTAATAAGGCTGTAAGGGAAAAATTGGGTGTGGTGCATGTGTGTCTCACGTACATGATTAGTGAATAGATGTGTGGTGTGTGGCATGTGATACATTGAGAGGGTGTCACAGAATGGCAAAGTACTGTAAGGGGTTTTTGTTTTGGGCTGGGTTGGTGTGTTTGGTGGTTCACACAAGCAAACACACACACATTACGAGATTATTGTGATGGTAGTTGTTGTGGTTGTGTCTCTTTGTCAGATCATCCAAACTCACCGATCTACTCGACGCCAACGGCTTGTTCTTCTTCTGCTCCGGCCGAACCGCCGGCTTCCGGCTAGGGTTAGGGTTTCCATTGTTTTTCCGGCGATGGTGCTGAAACACGGGTTGAGCAATTCTGATCCGTTCGATCAAACAATCCTGTGGACGCAAAACCTTCGTACCCATTACTCAAAAAGTCCCTCTGAATCTAAATCTATGTATATAAATCTAAAAACGATCTGTAACATGAAATGAAACTGTAACAACCCCATCACGTATAATGATTAGTACTTGATTAATTAAGAGGATTTGAGATTTAATTGCCGACTATTATAATTTATTTGGGATTTATGAGAATTGTGAAATCTGACTCGTATATGATTTTATTGAAAGTTTATTTTGGAACTAGAAATTAAGGGTCCAATTGGCTTAAGGAAGTGGAGTTAAAAAGTTGAGTCAATTTAATCTTAATTACGGACCCATTTGGGAGTTTAATTAAATATTCGATTTAGTTTAGTAAAATTGAGATTCGATAAATTAGATCTTAATTGGGGTTGATCAAGTTAATTAAATTATGAGGATCGAGGATTGTGATTATTGTGAATTGAATTTATTTATGGATTGTCCTATTTGAATATGTAATTTAATTGACAGAAACTTGGAGTCTGATCAGAAATTGAAGACCTAAATGATTTAAGAAACCAAATTGAGGTTGGAAATAAGTTCGATTTATTATTTGGAACCTTTTGGGAGTCTGATTAAAAATCTGAGTTGTACCGATAAATTTAAATATAATTAATTAGGCTCTAATGGAAACCAATTAGATTAATTAAATTATGTGGGATTTACGATTAGTCATAATTAATTCAACGATGTGCTAATTGAGATTTATTAAGACTAGGTGTTATTTAATTAAATTAATCTTAACTATAAATTAAATTCTAAAATGATTTAGAGTTGGAAATATATGTGGGGGTGTGTGCAGAGAAAGTCTGGTGGGTGTACTGAGAAACCAGATTTGTGTGTGTGTAGGGGTGTGTTGGAGGCTTAAATCAAGGTGCACGTGTGCATGATGTGTAAACAAGAGATGTGTGCATGTATGAAAGTGTTATAGGAGATTGAATCAAAACCCATCTTTTGGGTGTTCTGCTGGGAATGCACGGCAGAGAGAGAGAGAGAAGAGAGAGAGAGAGAGTTTTCAAGAAGAAAGGAAGAAGAAGAAAGGAAGAGGGTTTTATGGGTTGCCTAATTTCAAACTAAAAATTGTGGAAAAATCATCTTAAGGTGAGAAATCTTATCTTCTTTATAGTGTTGTTTAAATAATCTAGATGTAAATTAATTCAAGATGAAATTTGAGAAGATTAAAATGAAGATTTGTAAATCATTTATATAAATAGATAGAAATTAGATTTTTGCATATAAATCAAGTTGGGTTGGAAAACATGAGTCATGATCCTTTTAGTTTGTTAAATTTGAGTTCAATTTTATAATTGGGATGAAATTAGAAAATAAAGATAATTATGGAAGCTAATTTGGATTTGGGATCTAAACATGAAATGGGTTGCATGCATGTGGATGATTATGGAATAAATTTAGGAACTTATTTTCTATGGATTTGATGTGGTGATTTTGCATGAAATTATGCCTAAATGTTACATGCATGGGAAAAATCTACAAGATTAATACTTTAATTAGGCATGCATTATAAAATTTTAAGGTTTTGGGATTTTAGTTCATGTTTAAAAGGTTTATGGATTTGAATTAGGTTCAATTTTGAGAATCATTCTTAATTTGAGAGTTGATTTTGGAATTGAAGGAAGTTTTGATTTTATAATGAAAATTAGGAATTTGTTTAATCCATGCATGTAATTAAATTGAAAAGTTTTATTCAATTTAAATACATTTTAGAACACCCATGATTATGAATTAAATATTTGGTTAGAAATTGAGTTAAGTTGATTTTCTAAGAAATTGATTTGTGTACTTCATCATTAAGTTGATTTTGTTATTAATAATAAAATTGGACCTATTTGTATTGCATACATCATGGATTTTGAAGGATTTGGATTAATTCAATCTCATATTTTGAAGAGAAAAATGAAGTGTTTTATGAACCTCAAGTTTATGGAAAATTAGAATTAATCCTAATGCTAGATAAAGTTTCGATTTTATAATTAGATTTTTAATCCATGCATGTAATGTAATTTAAGATTTTATTTGAATTAAACATATTTTGATTACAAATTAAGTTGAGTTTAAGATTGCGGAAACTAGTTGGAAAATTTATAAAAAGTTTCATGACTTCAATTCATGATTTCAAGGAAAATAGAAAGAATTTGATGGCCAATTTTATTTAACTAAAAAGAAAATGAGAGTTTGGAGCCATGTTCAATTGATGGAGATTAAGTTAGAGATTAATCACTTTGGATTGGGGATTTGGCTTGTTATGGAGAAAATGATTTCAAACTAAATCTGGCAATTGGGGTATGATTTTGAACAAATGATTTTGAACAAATGATTTTTGAATAAGTGATTTAGCAATTTATGACTTTAATAAATGGTTTTCTATATTGGTATACTAAAGTGCATGTTTTGAAGCTTTAAATACCAAATTTGAACTTTAATTTCAATTTTAGAATTTCAGGATTCTCGTTGTTCGCTCGAGCGAGGGAAGTCTCGCTCGAGCGTGAAAATCAAGCTCCCAGTAGTTTTTCAAATTTTACAGTTCGCTCGAGCGACCAAAGTGGCGCTCGAGCGAAGACCCCATTTTCAGCACATTTTGAAAAGTTGCATTTAGTTCATATTTTTATCCTCATCTCTTTCCAATGCATTCTAGACATGATTTATGACTCAATAAGGATTAATAAGCTACTAATCAACATAGATTAGTTAGTTAAGGAATGAATCATTGATCGTGTGGTAATTATTTAAGAAGACAAGTAAGGGATCAATCTATTTGGAGAAGAGGGACTTAGTAATGAAAGAATATGTGAAATAAGAACCCAGTTTACTTAATTGAGAAAGAATAAACGTAGTAGAACTTCGGACTATACAGACTAGAGGCTTGAAAGGACAAGTTTAATCAAGGGTGTAATATTGTATTTCAATGTGTATATGTTATATGTTTGTGTAGGTCACGCGCCATTGTCTGCCCGATTTATCTGATATATCCAGTCTGTCTGATTTGCCTTTGCAGCCCTCTGTGAGTAATAACTTAGTAAAGTTATGTTCAAATTATATCTACTTTTGTGTGATGAAACAAGATCTGTTTTCTGCAATGATATTTCTGTATGAATGAATGGTTGTCCAATGTTTTCTGAAATGTATACGTGACATTCTTAGCCTCAATTATGTTCTGCTTCGTCCCTTTATGGGCCAACTGTACGTCTCATGAGCCAACTGTTATGGATACTTACGTCCCTTCATGGGCCAACTGTACGTCTCATGAGCCAACTGTTTATTACGTCCCTTATGGGCCAACTGTATCGTCTCCGTGCACGTGAGTCAACTGTTTGCCTTTATGGCCGTCCCTTTATGGGTCAACTGTATTTGTGAGAGCTAATGAATGTATCACATATGCTTACGCATGACTTATGATTTCTATATATGATCTGGACAAATTGTGATTCTGACACGAACTGAATTATGATTTCTGAATCTGTAACTGTTATGAACTACTGGATTCTATTCTATGTAACTGTTATGGACAAAATTCATTAAACCCTTTACTCTGTTATTATTCACTGGGCTTTAGCTTACTGTATTATTTATGTATGTAGGTGATCAGGCGCGTGGCCAGACTTAGAGGCATCTGTTTAGAATCTGTCTTGTCAGCCAACTAATGTGCCTCTCGTGGAGGCTCCGAATGTGTCAAGTGGTTATTGCTTAGTAACTTAAAGTTTAAGTTCGGTTTTCGTGTTTGGTTAAGCAAGTCTTGGATATTTTGTAAATAGGGCTAAGTTCCTTTTTGGTCTAATCTGTGTATATATGGTGACTTAAAGTTAATGTGGATATATGTATATATAAAAAGTTAAAAATTTTTCTGTCTCATATAAGCCTGCACAGCTCAATGGACATTGTATATTATTATTTGCTTCCGCTAGCCCCTAATATTTTGTTAATCTGTTCAGAGGCCGTAGGTAATCCTCGGATTACTGGCCGGTTACGGTGCCAAACCTATAGGGGCGGGTTTGGGTCGTGACAGAAACCCAGAGAGAAGAGAGAAAATCGCAGAAATGGGGATGAATTGTTGCTGGATTTGATGCAATTTTTCTCTTTCTGCTCTTGTAGAAGAGGAGGAAGAACGATTCCCACTTGTTCTTGTTCATCATCATCTTCAAGAAGACGGCGACTCTAAAACTGTGGGCGATGTCACCGAAAACAGAGGCAAAAGCTGCGGTGGCTCCGATCCTGTTTTGTTTGGGGGTATGTAGTTTTTGGAGGACTGTGGTGGTGGAACGGAGGAGGGTTTCGAGGCTTGTGTTGCTGTTTCTGATGATCCGGTCAGCATTTGGACTACTATTTTGAATGTGGTGGTGTCTGCTTGGACGAACACACACCCCCCCCCCCCACACACACAAAAACAATGAAACATACACAGCACACACGAATCTCTGAGAGTGTGCCACACTGATACGTCGAACAGCCTGATACACGCACACACACAGATGGCTTCAACACACACTCACACACACACTACACTAATACACATACACACGAATCTGTGAGGGTGTGCCACATCGGAATGAAAGTGTGACCAAATCAGTGAGACAAAAATGACAGTTTGTAAAGCAATGAAAGGGCACTCTCGTCCACACAGTGAAATAAAAATGAAAAAAAAAAACAAAAAAGATCAAATCAACCCACTAACAGGACTATTTGGTATAATAGAATAAAAATGAGACTATTTGGTATAATAGTTTGTAAAGTAGGATTTATTGATAAATATCCCATTAAGGATTAAATGACTGATATTGTTTTATTCAAAATAAACTTCCGCGTCCCGAACAATTGTTAATTTTTATTTTACACAATTCCACATCGGGAAAAGAAGGAAAAATGAGTTGTTTCACTTATATAAAGTAAACTTATGCTCCTATTAAATATTGTAGTATTGTGTATGTTTCAGTTAAAGATAATTAAATTTTAAAATAAAATAAAATATAAATGTTTTAATTGATTAATTTTTGTGTAAATTGGTTGGTCTTTTGACCGATTTTAACGATTTTATCAAAATATATATTGTTTTATTTCTAAACTGTATGTTTAAGTTTTATGACAAACTTTAACATAGGAAAAACTAAACTAAAAAAATTATAAAATGAAATTTATTTTTATTTTATCATAAATATAATTTTTTTAATTTATTCTATTTTTTTCATCTTTACCAATTAAATTATGACATATATATTTTATTATGAACTTAAAATATATAATTAATGATATAACAACTGTAATATATATTATAATAAAATGGTTAAAATTTAATTCATTCTAAATTATTTTTATATATTTTTATAATAAATTTTATATTATTATTTAATTTTAAAATTATTTTTAATTATTTATTTAGCAGTGCATCGCACGGATTCATATGGTAGTTATAATCAATAGTTCAAAACAAAGGTTAATAGCTGTATAAAATAATTGGACCCTTGACTGTATTTATTTATTTATTTATTTTTATTTTTATTGAGCTATGGTTATAGTTTGTTGATATTATATTTGTTTAGAAAAAGAGAAATGAAAGGGAATTGAAATTACTTACATTTTCCATTTATTTATTGTTGATTCTTTTTTCGCCAAATTCATATTTTCATTTTACATCTAATTTTTTGCGCAAATAATTTCAATTTTTATTTTTATTTTCAGAAATACCTATTCATTTCCTTTTTTTGTTTTCTTAGCCCAACCTAACAAAGACACATTTTGGTAGACAAAATACTCAATTATACCACTCTCTCTATTTTTTATATATGTCCTTTAATAAAATGTCAAAAAATCAATTAAAATAATATATTCTCAAAAAAGCTGCATTTGGTTTCTTTGACTTCACTTTCCTTTTCATTTCTCTTAAACAAATGAATAAAACTTTTTAATTAGGTGATGCCGCATTTAGTGGTGGTTTAAGATGATCTAAATAAGTGTATTTTTTGACTTTTTATAAAATGTGAGTTGGGTATGGGTTGGGTTTGAAGTGATGTGGTAGAGAGGTGATGTGATTTAAATAGAATAATGATTTTTTGACTTTTTAATTTTTTTAGATTATGGCATACAAGGCCTTAGGCATTGTTTGGGAAGTAGGTTTGGGGCTAAAATAGTCACAAAAAATAAAATAGACTTTTTAGCCCCAATAAGACTATATCACATCCAATCCATAATCATTACATTCTTTCTCTCACAAAAAAGTCAAAAGTCCTTCCCAAACTAAACTTTTTAACCCCAAGTTAAAATAGTCAAAAAAACTAAAAAGTCAACCCACTTCCCAAACCAAGCCTTAAGAAGCCTACCCTCCTTACCCACACTTCTTGACCCATCCCATAGTATGTGGACTTCCCTAACAACATAGCAATTTAAAAAGAGATTTTGCCAACATCTGCTTTGAGTGTATTTGATGCCAAATTTAAAATAATTATATATTTTTTTCTTGTAGAAATCAATACATTTTAAAGAATATATAATTATTTTAGAATTTGTTAATTAATGTGCTTAGGGCATTCGTGAACAAAAAAAAAACTGATAGGGACAGCTAAATGCAATAATAAAGACTTGGTACTTGAAATTATAGTAATTAAAATTAACTGATAGGGACAGCTAAATGCTACATCAATTTGTATAAAAAAGAAGAAAAAAAAATAGTTTACCTGTATAATATTATTCGTATTATATTATTAAAGTGAAATTCAAATTCAAAAGCTTAATTATTGTATGACCTAAGATAGAATTTGAATTTTATCACTGGAAAAGCCAAATGGCGAATATTTGTTTTTACCATGTTCACAAGCACACACATATATATATATATATATATATAATATGATATATATGACATATTAATTAATAAAAAAATGATATAAATTATTAATTTGTATAGCATTTTCCTTAGCGAATAAATATATTTGAAAATGACCAGATTAGAGGGCTTTGGCTAACTAAAGTTTATTGAGCTGCCATTCTAACAGTGACAGGGCATGGTGAATTCACTGAATTCTATCAGCTTAACAAAATGATGGATATAGAAAGAGAATTAAGTGAAATAACTTGTTTTCTTTTCTTTAGTTGAATTAGAAAAATAATAGCATGAGTTTAAAAAAAATCATATTTTTGTTTTGATACATACAAAAAGTTTAATTGAATCGAATCATGGGCACATGGTAAATGATTAGTAGACATATGATCACATAATCTTCCTAACTTGCAAGATAATTTTCTACTTTAAAGAGTCTAGTCACCAAACAACAAAGTTTAAAATAATTGTTTTCAAATCTTTTTTTGGTAAAATTTCATTTTTAACCTAGTAATACAATGTAGTATTTAATTTACTGTAATGAAATTAAATAGAATGAAATAGCCATTTCTTAGCCTTTTTATAGGATAATTATTCTCTTATATTGATAAATGATCATGATGATTCCATTTATAATTATTATTTTTTTATAATTTTTTTAATGAACCAAATGTAAGAATAGATATTATGATGATGATTATTTCATTCTATTTTACTTTAATGAACCTGAAAAATCTAGAAACCTCCTAGATGTTAATTTGTGATTATGTAACAATTTTAAGCAGAATATAACAATCCCAATCAAACAATCAAGAGAAAGAGACACAACGATTTTTACGTGGAAAAACCACAATTGGACACCTCCAACTGTGATCAAAAAACCACGGGCAACTGCCACAAG
The DNA here is from genome assembly GCA_030407325.1 of Camellia japonica. Lineage (NCBI taxonomy): Eukaryota > Viridiplantae > Streptophyta > Magnoliopsida > Ericales > Theaceae > Camellia > Camellia japonica. The sequence continues at coordinate 11,001 of JAPPVO010003487.1, read as the reverse complement.
ACAATCCACTAAGAAGAATTAAAGGAATTACACAGGTATACTCTCAATTATCTAGCGAATCCACAACGCCTAATTGAACCAACCTCTATGTGCCTCTTCCAACCCCATCTTCAGCACGGAATTGTCTTTCTGATGAGCCACTCCGGATTCCACCAAAGCTTCAGGCTCGAATTCTTCAGAATTCACAACTGAAGAACAACTCTCTCTTTTGTGTATAACAAACAAATCTTTGATGTACTCTCTTTAAACCATGAGTTGAATACTCAATAAAACATCAAAGAAAAAATCAAAATATCCCCAGATATAAACCTTTAAGAACCAAAAAGAAGATCTGGAGGACTTCAATCAATTACTTAGTTTTGGGAAAAAACCAAGTATTTATAGAGAACCAAAAGTAATCCAAGATTGGGAAGAAAACAAACTCCTTGAGAAATCCGGATTCTGAGGCTCGCTCGAGCGAATCTTTGCTGGCTCGAGCGAGTAGTGTAATTTTCATGATTTCTACTAGTGCCTTGGCTCGAGCGACGGATCCTTGGCTCGAGCGAGGAATACACTCTTTCAGGTTTTTGTATGGACGCAATCATTGGCTCGAGCGAGAACTCCTTGGATCGAGCGAGCAAACCTTCGCTCGAGTGAGCTCTTCTTGGCTCGAGCGACCAATGGCAGACATGCAATTTTGAATGCAATTTTGCATTTTGCTTCGGCCGCGAGCTGACCGGGCAGCTCGACCCCCGTAATAATCAGCGAAGTGGCAATCTTGAAAGCATTAACATCACAAACTTCTCTGCATGGCTCGATTCGGGTTTGGATTTGCATCTAATAAACTCATAGCCTTACTGAAATAAAAGTGCGAATAAAATTACAACTCAAAGGAGTTTTGTCAAACGGGGTTGCCAACAATAAAAACCTAACAGAACCAAAAATAACATAAAAACTAAAATTATTTAGAATTCCTTTTTTTAGACATAATTCGAGGCTTAAGACCGCCGCTTTGTCCGCCTTCTATACCTAACTAAGACTACTCATTGATTCTTGGTACATAATATCATCAACTTTTAATTAAAGATTGACGGCGAATTTAACAAATATAAATATAATAAAGTAGTTAAATAAATCAAATAAAATAGTGACATTTTTCCAGTCTATCCTTGAAGTTGCTTATTCTTTAATCAATCACCTTTCAAATACAATGAACAAATCTAAACAATAGCGTTGGATGATGAATCCCCATCAAGCATTCCACTCTTAATTGGTCAACATATATATTATATTTTGATGTATAATTGTATCGAGCGACCAACGGTTTTGTTTTGATGGAACCAGTTTAACATTTTTTTAATATAGAACTGTTGCTAAAAAAAACTTATGCATTTGACAAATGCTAAACAACACTAGTTTTTTGTAGTTGGAAAAGTTTTGGTAGGTTGATTATTATTATTATTATTTTATCCTTCTAGACTATGATTTGAAAAGTAAAAAATATATATATACTGAATTTTTTTTTTTAAAAAAAAATGTTAGTTTTTTAGCAGTTATCAAGCATAAATGTATTTTGTATTTTTTCTCACAATTATCACCTAAAAAAGTCATAGCAAAACGGTTAATTTTTTTAATTTTTTTTTTTGTTTAAATAGCCAAAGTCAAGCTCATTTGTACTTAAACAAGTTGAAAAGTTAGGCTAGAGCTTGTTCATAAATATAAATGAACGAGTTCTAAATGAACCCAATTCAAATTGTTTATGAACGGTTCATTTACAATTCTAATCATAATATAAATAGTGAAAAATAAAAATTTATAAATTAATAAATTTTAAACTTTAGTTATATACAATTTAATTAGATTTGATACTTAAATTTTAAAACATATCATATTAATTTCATATTAAAAAATTTAATTAGATTTAATTAGATTTTTTTTTTGGCTCTCAGATTAGAAACTGGTTGGGATTCAAACACAGAGAGAGAGAGAGAGAGAGAGAGAGAGAGAGGGGTTCATAAGATGGAGGAGAGAGGACGGAAAGACGACGTCAACTCACGCTTGCTTTCTTAACGGAAAGACGACATCAACTCACGTTTGCTTTTTCAAAATGTATGTGGCAACAAAACAATGATGTGGCCTAATCTTAGGCCATAAACAGGACTGTCCTGTTAAAAAGTAAATAGGAGAGAAGCGACTTAAAATCGGGTCCACTCTAATAATAAGATAAGCCCTATAGCAATTCGTTAAAAAAAAAAAAAAAAAACTAAACAAACAAACAAAACAAAATAAAACAAAACCCTCTATAGCAAAAAGAAAAATAAATATAATCTCAAGATTTAACTTAGTGAGAGAAGAAATCAATTAAAGGGTTTATCATCCAAAAGATCGTAAGTTCGAATCTCATGAAAGTCAAATATCCTAAATCTTGGAGTTACTAGAAGTTTGTTCGATCGTTTACTTTAGGGCACTTGGATTACTAGAGGTTTGTCTTATCGTTCACTTTAAGGCACTTGGATTACTAGAGGTTTGTCTTATCGTTCACTTTAAGGCACTTGGATTAGTCAAGGTGCACGTAAACTTACTCAGACACTTGGTTATAAAAATAAAAAATAATAAGAAAAAAAATATTATAAAATTTATTAATTTGTATATTCTCCATTATCATGATGAAGCATGAAATTATTTAATACTCTTGAAATACCATGTGACTATATATCCACTCAATAATATTGATAAAAAAAATGAAAAATTACACTTTTTGCTCCTATAGTATCATCCAAATATTACTTTAGTTCCTATTCTTTCAATTTGAATAATTTGGCTCATATACTTTAAGTCTAGTTTCAATCTAAGTCTTTAATCTAAATTTCCATTAATTTTTTACTTATACACTTCAAGAGACTAACAAGTGTCACAAAATCATTAATTTTGACTTCTAACTTAAATAAACGGATAAAATTAAAATTAAACTTAAAGTTAAAAGTGTAAGAATCAAATTGTTTAATTTAAAATTATAAAAATCAATAACAAAATTTAAATCAAACAACAAGAGGTAAAATTATATAAAATATGTCCACTCACTCAACAATACCTAATACAAAGTTGGTGGGTTGTGTTTTTGTATGCGTGGCGTGAGTACCTGAGAAAGAAGAGAAGAGGATGCAACGCAATTGTTTTCTTTTATATGATTTGATTACTTCAGGTAATTATAAGTTTAACAATTTATGAGTATTGTTATACACTCGTTAACATACTTCAAATAGTTATATTATTTTTTTGTAAATAAAGGGACAATAAAAAATGCATAATGATTTTACGCCTTCTTAATCAATACCTTTCAAGACACTCATTAACCAAAACATAATCCACTTGGTTTCGTTTTCAAATTTTGTTTTATTGTATTTTAAAAAAAATAATAACTAATTTGGTGAATAAAATAAAAATAATTAAAAACTCATCATTCTCATATTATTTTCTCTTTTTTGAGGTAAAATAATTTTTTTAAAATTTTAAAATATCTTTTTGTATTTATTTTTGTCAAATTAATTTCAATGTTTTGAAGAGAATAAAAAAATAAAAAATAAAATTTGAAAACGAAACCAATCAAAGTGATTATTGTGGTGCATAGTTTTTTTTTTCTTTTTTCAATGTTATTCTTGTCCTTTGAAACTAAAAAGAGGGGGACAAAATTATTTTTTATTATTTCCACCTACTTTTTCAAACTTTTCATGGCACACCCCTCCACTATTGTCTATTAGCCATTTCAAGGAATTCATTCTCTCTCTAGTTGATATGAGAAGAAAGTAATTTGCTTTCTGTTTCAAAAAAGTCTGACACTTGACAACACATTTGATAGCTATTTCATTTCCCAAAAATTAAGACAACAATTTTTAAATTTTTGAAATAAAAAACAATAAAAAAACACACACACACATACACATATATATATATATTATATATACAGCAATGGTAGAGGGCCCTAATTTTTGTGGCTCAAATGGCTCGAATTTGTCAAAACGACGTCGTTTTGAGTACAAAACAACATCAAAATTGCCAAAACGACGTCGTTTTGGCAATTTTGAGCCATTTGAGCCACAAAAGTTAGGGCTCCCAAACATTTTTCATATATATATTTGCTAAGATTATAAAATGTTAGTTTGTTAATAAAATTATGTTACAACAGGAGTCGCCATTGACTTTTTCCCTCACCACACTCTAAGATGTGGTTATAAGACCATTAGGCTAAACTTCCAAAGTCATACAAGATATATAATTCATAAAAAATATTACAATGAAATCGAATAAATTACAATCATAGTAATAAAAATCAAATACAACATATAAGTGAGAGATAAAATCCCAATAAATATACATGAAATAAAACCAATAGGAAGGTTCGAACCATTTGAATAAGTTTTTTTTTTTTCATTTTCCTTTTTGGAATAAGTCTATACATAAGGCTTGGGTTGGTGTAATAAACCCCAAATATTTGGCATAATAGGAACTTAAGTGTCTGTTTGGTAAGATTTTGTTTTTAGTTTTCATTGCAAAAGAAAAAAAATGACAAAAATTTTCAAAATTTGAAAGAAAACAAAAATGATTTTCAAAATGATTTTCCTTTTTCTCCTCATCCTACTTTGGGAAAAATTTATCATGTCCCGTGTGACATTGCCAATACCTTTGGAACAATAAATAATTGCTGCTCCTCCGACAATTCTGCCATTCTTTCCTCCTCCGAAAAAACCTATCCCCTCTAGAAACCATTTGATGGAGGAAATGCCACTACAAGAAAATACACTTTTGGCGACCACTTTTGCTGACTAAAAATATTTTGGTTGCCAAAAGTTATAGAATTGGCGACCAAAAATTATGTTAGTCGGTAAAAGTACAATATTTAGTTACTAAATTTTTTTAGTCGGGGTATATTGATTATTGGCGACTAAAAAAAAATTTAGTCGCTAAAAATGTCACAATTGGCGACTAAAAAAAAATTTAGTAGCTAAATTTGCTACAATTGGCAATTAAAAAAATATTTTAGTCATTGTATAGATAGTTTTGGCAACTAAAATTATTTAGTCGCCGAATCAAAAATAAAAATTTACTTTTTTTTTTTGGCGACCAAAAGTTTGGTCGGCAAAAATTTAATTTCAGCGACTAAAAAATATTTTAGTCGCTGTATAGATAGTTTTGGTAACTAAAATAATTTAGTCGCCGATTCAAAAATAAAAATTACTTTTTATCTTTGGCGACAAAAATTTTGGTCGCCAAAAATTTAATTTCAGCGACTAAAAAATATGTTAGTCGCTGTATAGATAGTTTTGGCAACTAAAATAATTTAGTCGCTGAATGAAAAACAAAAATTTTCTTTTTATCTTTGGCGACCAAAAAGCGACTAAAAAATATTTTAGTCGCTGTATAGATAGTTTTGACAACTAAAATAATATAGTCGCTGAATGAAAAATAAAAATTTACTTTTTATCTTTGGCGATCAAAAGTTTGGTAGGCAAAAATTTAATTTCAGCGACTAAAAAATATTTTAGTTGCTGTATAGATAGTTTTGGCAACTAAAATAATTTAGTCGCTGAATGAAAGATAAAAATTTACTTTTTATCTTTGGCGACCAAAAGTTTGGTCGGCAAAAATTTAATTTCAACAACTAAAAAATATTTTAGTCGCTGTATAGATAGTTTTGGCAACTAAAATAATTTAGTCGCAAAATGAAAAATAAAAATTTACTTTTTATCTTTGGCGACCAAAAGTTTGGTCGGCAAAAATTTAATTTCAGTGACTAAAAAATATTTTAATCGCTGTATAGATAGTTTTGGCAACTAAAATAATTAGTCGCTGAATGAAAAATAAAAATTTACTTTTTATCTTTGGCAACCAAAAGTGTTGGTCGGCAAAAATTTAATTTCAGCGACTAAAAAATATTTAGTGCTGTATAGATAGTTTTGGCAACTAAATTTATTTAGTCGCTGAATGGAAAACAAAAATTTACTTTTATTTTTGGCGACCAAAAGTTGGTCGGCAAAAATTTATTTTCAGCGACAAAATATATGTTAGTCGTCATATACCAACTTTTACCGACTAAAAAAAATTTAGTCGCCAAATATCTAGTATAATTTTATTTTTAATCTTTGGTGACTACCTCATTTGGACGGCAAATATACATTTTTGGTGACTAAAACACATTTAGTTGGCAATAAAACTCAATTTTTTTTTGTGGGAACACATACCGCCCAATTTGAGTTCATGTTTAATTTTATTATTATTATCATTAGTATAATTTTATTTTTTATTTATTATCATTTTGGAGGGATTTTAAATTAATTTAGTGAGGAACTCTGAAGGGATTTCAAACACACTAAAATGAGTTAGGGCTTAAACACGTCTCTCTCTCTCTCTCACTCTGTGACTCTCTCTCTCTCTTGCATCTACCCTCTTCCGATTCTCTCACGTCTCTGTCTCTCTCATTCCATTACTCTTTCTCTCTCTCTCTCTCTCTCTCTTCTCCATTCTCTCTCACGCGATTGCCCTCCTCTTGATATTGAATCTCTGTCGCATTGTTTCTATTGCCGTCGGGTAAGGAGCATCACTGCCATCGAGCACCACCGTCGATCCACTATTGGACCATTACCCCAATATGTCCTCTCTATTTTGACTTCTCTCTGTCCCTCTCTTGCCTCTCTTCCTCTAATATCTGTCTCTCTCACTCTGTGACTCTCTCTGTCTTTGTTTTCTCTTTGACTAAAGTAATTTTGTTCTACAATGTCTCACCCACCAGGGCCTTCACCATCCCCATTTTCTGGAGCATCTTCAACTCTCTCTAAAAACAATTTGAGGTATAAATATCCCTCTCTTTCTATAAAATGATTCAACGAACATGTAATTTCTTGTTTTTCTTTTTTTGGGTTGTGAAAGCCTAAAATTCGTAACACTTAAATTTTATCTTATAGTTTCATCTTATAGTTAATTTATACTGGTAGCGCCGGATAAAGATTCTTGAAGTTGCCTTACTAAACTTTCCTTCTGTGATCTTCATCTTATACTTAATTTATACTTGTAGCGCCCGATAAAGGTTTGGAGTTTTGCTGACTAATATTTTTTAGTTGCCAAAATATAATTTTCTGTGACCAAAATAGAAATTTGGTCGGCAAAAGTTGAAGAGGGAAGACAAAAAAAAAGTGGAATTGAAAAAATTTTTAGCGACTAAAATGTTTTGGTCGTAGATAATAAAACTACGCCGTTTTGGTGGTATTGAACTAAATTTTGGCAAATACCGACTAAAGTTTGGTCGGCGTTAATTTAGGTTTTAGGCTACTAAATATTTTTAGTCGGGGAATATTACTTTTTGTCGACTAAAATTTAATTTGGTCGGCATTAGTTCATGTTTTAGCTACTAAATGAATTTAGTCATCATATATTAACATTTTCGGTAAAAACGTGACAAAAACAGTGACTAAACTTCTTTTAGTCGGCAAATTGCATATAAAAATCTAGTGGGAAAATTTTAAGTTGCCGCCCAAATTTTGCCATTATTTTTTTTTGTATATCAGTCTCTTAGTCCTTCACAAGCAAGCAGGTTCTCTTCCTTCTTGCTCTCTCTCTCTCTCTCTCTTGCTCTTTTTCTTTCACACAGGGAATGAATCACCACCGCCATTTATCTCACCGTTGCACATGACTACCGCCTCTCATCTTCCACTGTCGTACATCATCACACCACCACTGCCGCTCACCATTGTCTTGCCTCCCATCGACATTCAAGTTTTTCTTTCTCTGTGTTCCCCCATTTCTCTCTCTTCCCATTTCACTCTAACTCTAGAGTTTTATTTTTTTTGATGTTGTAGGATTTTGATTTCTGTGAAATAAGTAAATGGGTTTTGATTTGTGTTCTAGATTTATGGTCTTTTGAACTAATTATTGGTGTGATAGATTAGATTTAGTGATTTGGCTGTAATTTGTAATCGATTCTTTTCGCCAATTGCTTTTTCCTCTTTACCACACACGCATGAGTTCCTCGCCCCAACCAACCTCCGAAGCTCTCATCCACCAGGTATTTCCTCATTCTTCCTCTGTCTCTGTCTCTCTCTTTCACCCTTAATTTGTGAACCCTAGCATTTTTTTTCCTGTAGTGTTGTTGCTACTGTTAGCCACCACGGTTTCCACCATCAACCGCTAGCTTTACCCTCTCAAGTAACTCAATCACTCTCATGCCCTCTTTCTCTTACTCCCCGATTTGTGATTTTTAATTTTTTTTTCTCCTTTGAAGAGCTTAATACATTAATAAAAAATAGTTAGATTCTTGATAGTAGAACTTTGTTTTCCCAATATTTTAGTTATTTTCTGATTGGTGGTTCATTCATTCAGTTTTTAGCTTGTTAGAGGCTTATGGTTCAACATTCTGTCTTTGCTATATTAGTTTGAGGTTGTCAAATTGAATTTCTATTGCACATTGTTTGGGTGATTGCCATGAAGTAGGAAAAAGGAAAACTCTCTAATCTCTATTATTTTTAAACAACTGGCATACTATCTCTGCCATCATTTATCACTTGGTTGCTCCTCGCTTTGTTAGTATCTGGACCCAGTGTTGACTATCGTTACTGGGTTAGTGTCCGAGATCCATTCTTAACACCAATGGACAAGAAGGATGTAAGTCAAGCTTCCTATCTTTGTATGATTAGATGACGATCACGTACTTTTTATTGAATAGGCTCAGGTTCAATGATTCATTCTCTTATATTAGATGTTCTTCATAGCTTGCAATTGTAGCTACACAATTGTATATTTGAACTCTTTGGTTTAGTTGAATGGATTCACCATAGACGCTTGTTTGGCTTATTTAGTTACTTTTTCTTGGATAGGCTCAGGTATTGTTTTGGGCATAATTTATCTTTGTTTGTGCATGATTTGATGGTTTGCTTCAAGAAAAGTTTCTTTATAATGGGGCTTTGCAATAAAACTATGATTTATGATGTCAAGATTTATAACTTGCATATGAATTGTCTGATAAGCCTTCTATTTATTTAATTTGCAATCTAATTGCCTGAATCTAGACTACCAAAATTGCAATTTATGATACAAGGCAAATAATCCTCGAACTCTGTTTCATGCTTTTGTTCATATGCTTTTGACCATAAAATTTTCATCATTAAAATTTTCATCACTCTCGATTCTTGTGTTCACATTCAACTAGTAGTGTCTTCACATCCAAATCAAGCTACTCGTCATTAGTGAGTATTCTGTGTTGTGTCACATAACCTTGAGAACTGTTCTTATTTGATCTTTGTTTATTGTTGCCTCATAACTCTTGCAAACGCATTCATCAAATTGTTTTTTATGCTACTATTATCATCCTCAAGATAGTTACCTCTCATCCCTATGAACATCATTGTTCAAGTTATTTTCATTTCTTTGCACATTATTTCTTTGCACATTCTTCCTCTGACGCACAAAAGATGTACTTGAGGCTGAACCGTGGTGTAAGCCTCTTGAGATTGTTAACTTTTGATGCATGATCTGCTTGATTCATCTCCTGGAATCATTTTGTACTATGCAAGAAAGTGTGCATCTGTTTTGTTAATTTAGTAAATGAAAGATAAATAGGGATTTAACTATAGTTTTCATAACTTGATGGAATGATTAGGCAAGATTTCTATGTATAATTTTTGTTACTTCATGTAATCTATGCGAGTGCTGACATATATGCATTGGTAGCACAATGAAAAGTCTTCATCAGCTGGTTTAATTGGCAATGACAACACTGCATCTGTGCTGAAATCACTGCCAAATTACAAATAAGAGTGATACACTTTATGTGGATGGATTTTATATTGCAAGGAATTGATACAGGGCCCCAAACTTTTGCTGTCTATAAAATCAGCCACTAGCCAGTCTCTTTGAGATGCCTATCCTTGCATATCCTATCTTAACTTCATGCTCGATTCTCTGCTGTACTGGTTTGGTTTTTAACCTTTTATGGTTGATAAGCTGCTAATACTGTTTCAAATCATCAGGAAAATGTGAAGACAAAACATCCTCAGTTACTTTACGAATCAAAGTTATACAAAATTCTACAAGGAGGAAGTAATGATTGTTTTATTAATTTATTATTTTAGTGGACAATTGATCTGTTATGAGCTCTCTTTGCTCATATATTTGATACTCTTTTCTGTTTATAACACTTCTGAAATATTACAGCTGGAATTCCACCTGTGAGATGGTTTGGAGTGGAGGGAGACTATAATGTTCTAGTGACACTACAAAAAAAATTGTTTTTTGCGACGGCAAAACGCCGTCGCAAATACCCCAAACGCCGTCTCAAAAAGGTTTTTGCAACAGTAAAATGGCTTTTTGCGACGGCAAGTGAGGGTCACAACAAAAGGGGTTGCAAAAGAGTTTTAGCGAAGGCAAGTGCCGTCGCCTTTGTTTTTGCGACGGGAAAATGCTTTTTTTTGCGACGGCAAATTTTTGTCGCCAATAATGGATGAAAATCTGAGTTTTTTGCGACGGCACAGTATTGCCATCGCTAAAAGGGTTTTTTGCGACGGCAAAAATACCGTCACTAAAAGTGTATTTGAGACAGCAACCTGAGCCGTCGCTAATGACTATTGTCGACGGCAATGATACCTTCGCTAAAGGCCTTATTTTTCAATTCAATTCCCTACCTTTTGCGACAGTATAGGTGCCGTCGCAAAAAGCCTGGTTCAATTTTCTTTTTGAGACGGGGTGTTCTGCCGTCTCAAAAAAAATTTAAAAAAAAAAAAACCCTGTATTAAAATTATTAAAATTATGAAAATAACCTGTATTAAATGAAAAATAACTAAAAAAAAATTGATAATTACATAATAATATAAATACATACATAAACAAAAGTTGACACATGATGAAAATTCATAATGTTGTTCCATTCATAACAATACATAAATAAAAATTCATAACAATAAAAAATTATGCCACTACATAATGTCGCATAATACATACATAATGTTGTTCACAAATTTAAATAACATAAATCAAAATCAA
>JAPPVO010003486.1:0-21772 GCA_030407325.1 Camellia japonica | reverse complement strand
GTTACAGCCCAGAGTCGTCAGAAATCTTATGCCGACCGTAGGATGAGACCTTTACTGTTTGAGGTGGGTGATCATGCCTTTCTGAAGATATCACCTAGACGGGGATTGATGAGGTTTGGGAGGAGCGGGAAGTTGTCCCCTCGGTTTATTGGGCCTTTTGAGATCCTTGAGAGGATTGGCGAGGCTGCTTATCGTTTAGCTTTGCCACCGCAGTTATCCGGAGTTCATGATGTGTTTCATGTGAGTATGCTTCGGAAGTATGAGCCAGATCCGTCACATGTGTTGGATTGGACTGATTTAGTAGTTGATGAGGATGTCTCTTATGAGGAGAGACCAATTCGGGTCTTGGATAGGCGGGATAAAGTTTTGCGAGGCAAAACCATCCCTTTGGTGAAAGTTTTGTGAAAACATCACGGAGTGGAGGAAGTCACTTGGGAACGTGAGTTGGAAGTCCGTGAGAAATATCCGGATATGTTTATTGAGTTGTAATCGTGTATTTAGATTATATAATATTGTTCAACTTAAGAGCTTTATATATATATCTTAACTTGGAAAACATTGAGAATGTTTTGGGTTTAATGTTAACATTTGCACTTGCCTTTTTATGGAAGTGGAGTATAACATTTATATATTGAATGTGTTGTTTATATCATGAACTTGAATAATGATATGGAAATTGTTAACATTGAAAGGAATAATGCATAATATTGATGCAAGTTGAATATATGTTGATTTATACATATTGTGAGATGCCTCTTGATAAGAGATGAAGTGACCGGTATTGGGTCAAGTTGTTGTTTATTGTTTTATAATATCATTGCGAATTGAGAAAAACTTGTTTTTTTTACAAACTCATGCTTAATTTCGGGGACAAAATTCTTTTAAGGGGGGGAGGTTATAGCGACCCCGGTCTTTTCCCTTTTGATTATTGTATCCGGACTTATGTTCCGTAGATTCCATTGTTGTATTATTGTTGTTGTCGTCCTTTAATTCTTATTTTTGAGTTATGGGTTGAGTTGGGCAGGTTTGTTACAGGTTGGTTGGGTTGGAAACCAAGTGTTGCTGTCCAGATTTTTGGACCTTCGCTCGAGCGAGGAGTTGGTCGCTCGAGCGAGCTGTTGTTTTTGTTCTTCGCTCGAGCCAGGGTTTGGTCGCTCGAGCGAGAGTCTGCGTCTGGGCTTAGGACCTGAGAGATGTGTTTCTTGGCTCGAGCGAGCATTTCTTCGCTCGAGCGAGCGAGGTGTATGTTTTCGAGTTCGTCGCTCGAGCGAGCATTTCGTCGCTCGAGCGAACTTCTGGGTTGCAGACCTGAAGCATCGAGTTTTTGGCTCGAGCGAGCTTTTCTTCGCTCGAGCGTGGTTTTTTGTGTCTGGTCGCTCGAGCGACCATGTCTTCGCTCGAGCGAGCCTGTTTAGTTTAAATAGGCAGCAGCGGGTTTTTAATTAGTTTTCTATCTCTTTTTGTTTCTAAACCCTAGGTCCGACCATTCTCTCTCCCTACACACCTTCTACCCTAGGTTTCATCTAGTATTAGGGTGTTTCTACCCTAGTTCCTTTATTAAAAAGTTAGAGTGGGTCGGGGTTTCAGTTTAATCTGAACTTTTGGTGGGTTGGAGCACTTTGGAGTTTGGGGCTTCATCTTCGTCTTCTCTTTTTGAGTTATTTCTTCGAGGTAGGGATTTCCTACTCCATTTATACGCTTTAATCCTAAGTGGTGGTATTTTGGTATGTGGGGGGGTAGTTTGGTAATTTTGGGAGAAACCTTAGGGTTTTGTCATAGATTGATTTATATAATTAATTTAAAGGAAGATTGTGGAATTTAGTTTAATTCATGGAATTGGGGAAATTTAGTGAATTGATGATATAGTTGGGTAGTTTAAATACTTACCTATGAGAATGTTGAATTTACATTCATTGTTGTATTTATTTCTTGTTTAGAAATAACTGTTTTGGGCTATCGGTGGAGGATAGCCATTGATTGTTGTAGACCTTACATGCGGCTTAGGTATAACTGAAATTGAGTCAATTGTTTGACTGTTGAGTTAATACAGAACATTCGTGTATTAATTATGTGTTGTGTATGGCAAGTATTGATTATGTTGCATATGCATTTATTTTGGAGGAGATAGGGGATGAACTCCACGGTTTAGGGGAAGATAGGGGATGGACCTCTAAACCGGACTTGTTGGGAGGAGATAGGGGATGGACTCCAGTAGCATCACTTATGTGTGTGCTTAATTATAATAGAAATATTTCTATTTGTTGTTGATATGATACATCACCACCATGTGTATCAGTTGGGAAGTATGGAAGTGAATTTGATAGTGATTGATATAATACCAACATGTGTATTCGTTCTGTTAGGTTTAACTTGAATTGTTATTCCTGTTGAATTGGAAGTATTGTTAATAAAAGATGAAACCCAAGTTGAGTTACTTGGCCAGGTTCTGAGCCATAAATGGAAGGTGAATTATGCCATAGACATTGTGTCATAGGCAAGGTAGACATTCGTGTCATGAATTTGTAAATTGATTATCCGGTGTTAACCATGTATCAGATGCTACTGCTTTAGTTAATTCATATGCTTGGTTTAGTATTTCTCTACTGGGCTGTGGCTCACCCTATATGGGAACTTCATTTTCAGGTTCAGGTGGTTCATTACCTCCAAGGACTTAGCTTGTGAGGATTTGGACTCGAAGACTTGTTTTTATTTATTTGTTTTTATTTGATACATGTAAACATTCAAGCCTAGGGCTTTATTTGTATTGAGTTAGACTCTTATTTCTTTGTGTCCAAGTGTTGGCTTGGCAAGATGTAAGCCCGTAGGGCATTTATTTTGATGTTACATGTAATGCTTTTATTTAGTAATACTCTGATGGATAATAGAATGTTTCGTTTTCTATTATTAATGCATGTTAATCTTATATATAATGGGTTTTATTTTGAGGGCGTTACAGGGGGGGGTTGGGAAGGGTTTCTTAGTTTACTAACTAGCAAAAGGCACAAAACATGTTTGCTTTCTAACAAATTAATAAGCAAAATTCAATTGCCGCGAGTATTAATAATTTATTCCTAGAGCCAAATAATTGAATTTTACTCTGTTTAAGGTTAAATACATGCAACCAACCTGAAATACACAATCTAAGCCAAAATTGCATGACTTCCTCTTTTTTTTCTTTTTCTTTTTTTTTTCCTTTTTTTTCTTTTTCAATTTTTTTTAACCTTTCCAGTTTTTATCATGCATTTTATGAATATGGAAACTATATTCTCTTTTTAACACACTGCCACCAGAAAGAAACTGTATGTTCTTAAATCTCTCATTCTCTCTGTCTCAAAATATTCACTGAAAAATCTAGAAATCCCCTAGATATTGATTTGTGATTATGTAACAATTTTAAGCAGTATATAACAATCCCAATCAAACAATCAAGACAAATCAACACAACGATTTTAACGTGGAAAAACCACAATTGGACACTTCCAACTGTGACTAAAAAACCACGGGCAACAGCCACAAAATAATCCACTAAGAAGATTTAAAGGAATTACACAGGTATACTCTCAATTATCTAGCGAATCCACGCCTAATTGAACCAACCTCTATGTGCCTCTTGCAACCCCGTCTTCACGTCGGAATTGTCTTTATAATGAGCCATTCCAGAATCCACCGAAGCTTCAGGCTCGAATTCTTCAGAATCCACCGAAGAACAACTCTCTCTTTCTTGTGTATAACAAACAAAACCTTTGATGTACTCTCTTTAAACCATGAGTTGAATACTCAATAAAATATCAAAGAAAACTAACAAAATATCCCCAGATATAAACCTGAAGAACCAAAAAGAAGATCTGGAGGAATTCAGGAGTTTTGGGAGAAAACCAACTATTTATAGAAATCCAAAAGTAATCCTAGTTTTGGAAGAAATCCAATTACTTATAGAAATCCAAAAGTAATCCTAGTTTTGGAAGAAAATCAATTTCTTAAAGAAATCCTTGTCAAACGGGATTGCCAATAATAAAACCTAATAATCTCCCCATTTGGCAATGCCGTGACAAAACACACCTAACAAAAAAAAATCCTAATCACCCCAACCCATTACAACCAACAAAAACAAACTTCTTTCTCAAAGTCATGATCTGCAAAACAACTATTAGTGCCACAATCTCCAAAACAACTATTAGTCCCACAAGAGTATATGAAAAATAAACATATGACTAGATTATCTTGAAGCATGAGATGGAAAACATGAATAGATGCGACTTGGAGATTTTAAGAACATGTAGCATAAATAGATGAAAACTAAAACACATGCACCCGACAACATTATTCCCCCTAAGACATATGCACCAAACTCCCATATACTAAAAACAATAAACAAGAAGAAAACGACAAAAAATAATATGGTGGAGCAAGCAAGGAATTTCAGATTTGGACCTTAAAACACACAAGACTATCCAAGAAGCACAATTACTTGAAAACACAATGTGCACAGCCTTTAGAAGATTCCTCATAAAAGAAAGTGATGCATTATGTGAAAAGCATAGATCCCATGATAAAAGTGTGTGTGTGACTCTTGAAGTTCGACAAACACAAGATTCAAATCCTAGTAGTGATATGAAAGCTGGACCTCCGACAAGAGAATCTAAGCACAACTAAGGAAAGTCAAACCACTAGGAATCAAGGGGTATTTGGTGAGTAAAGGCGGAAGCTTCCCCTCAATCAATGAATCCTTTATTTTTTCCCTTTTTTTTCACATCTTTTTCTTTTCTTTCTTTTGCACATTTTTTTTTTTTTTGGTTCCTTTCTTTTGCACATTTTTTCTTTCTTTTGCACACTCATTGACGGCTGTCACGCTCAAGAGTATGGAAACCGAACCAGAGAAGCATGGATATAATAAGGATGGCCTGGTTGGTGACTCTGAGGTAGCCTTTTTCTCATGCCTGGATTACAAAAAACAGAGGGGAAGCCGTGGAGATGCAAAAAAATGGAAGGTGGTTAAGAGACTCAACATCACCCATGATATGCTAGTATAGGTCAATTCCTTTAGAAAAGCAAAAGATACAATGCCAGAAGTCCATAGAAAAAAAATGATCACTAAGATGGAAGACTCCAAAATTTGCTAATCCAAGAGTGTGTACAGAATGAGACATACTAATCAAAAAACACACACTCCAAAATGAGTAATGACCACAGAAAGCACACACATATTAACATGTAATGGATATTCTTATAAATTCCAATATGCACCAAGGACATCTCAAAAAAAATTCAAGTTTGCAAAACCATACTAAGAAAATCTTTTTGGATTTTTTTTTTTCATTTTTTTTCTTAACAAAAGCAAGACAAAAAACGAACATGCACACATTTTTTTTATTTTTTATTTTTTTAGAAAACAAAACATGTCAGAAAACGAACAAGCACACATTTTTTTCTCATTAAAAAAAAACACACAGAAACCCAAAAACTAAAACAAATAAACAAATTAACACAAGTCAAGTTTTCTCACCCAAACCACTTTAGTATAAACAAAGTTGTGAGAATTGTGGTTTTTGGGTAGTGTCTTGACGTTATGGTGCCCTTCCCCTTCAATGAGAACCCGTCTTGACATGGTTTTCCACTTCCTATTCCTAGGTCTAGATAAACACAACCTCTGTTCATGTTTGGTCTCAAGCAAATCAAAATAGTAAGGTTTATTATGACCCTCAACCTCCTTATGACCAATGAAGTGTCTCCTACCCCTTGAGATATTAGAATTTCTTCCATCTCTATGAGACATTCTCCTATGCAATTCATAACAATAAGGGCGAATATGACCATACATACCACAATGATGACAAATAAAAACAGAGTGTACCTTCTTTTCTTTGGCCTTACCAACTCTAGGAAGTTTGAGAAGTCTATCCTCATGTTGAATTTTTTGTTCTCCCTTTCCTTGAGTTCTTGTATCACAAGATGTAGAAGCCTTCTGTTTTTGCTCTTTCTTACCACCAAAGCCAATGCTACTCTTGTCAGAACAAATTTGTTGAGACCTAATGATATTGTCCAAAGTCTTTGATCCTCTGTTCCAAAGACCAATGGTAGCCATAGCACACTTGAGTTCTTCCTCTTTCTTGATCATTAGTTCTTCCAAAGCAACTTGAGACATCTCGAGAGTTTCAATCTTTTCTTCATATGTTGCATAAATTTGCTGTAGCTCATTCCTCTCTGTCTCACAAGTCAAGAGTTTTGCACAAAGAGCTTGTCGATCATTAGAAATCTTAAGGGCATCATTCCTAGCCTCGGAAATCTCTTCTTTTAACTTGACATTCTCACTTTCACATGTTTTGAGTTTCTTTGTGAGTTTGTCATTCAATTTGAATAAGTTAAGAGACTCCTTATACAACTTTTGATATGCTTGCTGAAGCTCTTCATCTTCACTCCCCGAGGATTCGTCAAGTAGGGGTGGTCGAACCATAGAATTTCCCTCACGAATTGAATCCATTATCACAAATCAAACAAGATCTCGTTCTAAAAGAATTTTTTTGAAAAAAAAAATTGAATGACCTGCTCTGATACCAATTGAAAAATCTAGAAATCCCCTAGATATTGATTTGTGATTATGTAACAATTTTAAGCAGTATTTAACAATCCCAATCAGACAATCAAGACAAATCAACACAACGATTTTAACGTGGAAAAACCACAATTGGACACTTCCAACTGTGATTAAAAAATCACGGGCAACAGCCACAAAACAATCCACTCAGAAGATTTAAAGGAATTACACAGGTATATTCTCAATTACCTAGCGAATCCACGCCTAATTGAACCAACATCGATGTGCCTCTTCCAACCCCGTCTTCACCTCGGAATTGTCTTTACAATGAGCCACTCCAGAATCCACCGAAGTTTCAGGTTCGAATTCTTCAGAATCCACCGAAGAACAACTCTCTCTTTCTTGTGTATAACAAACAAAACCTTTGATGTACTCTCTTTAAACCATGAGTTGAATACTCAATAAAACATCAAAGAAAACTAACAAAATATCCCCAGATATAAATCTTAAGAACCAAAAAGAAGATCTGGAGGAATTCAGGAGTTTTGGGAGAAAACCAACTATTTATAGAAAATCCAAAAGTAATCCTAGTTTTGGAAGAAATCCAATTACTTATAGAAATCCAAAAGTAATCCTAGTTTTGGAAGAAAATCAATTTCTTAAAGAAATCCTTGTCAAACGGGATTGCCAATAATAAAACCTAACACTCACAATAATTAAATCATTGAAAATCTTGAGATGCAATAATTTCAATACATGATCCAGCAAATGTGAAAGTACAACATAACTAGTGAATCATTAAAAATCTTGAGGTATAATAAACTCAAAATCTGAAAGTACAACAAACTTAAAACATATTTTAATGTCTTTTTTGTCCCAAAACACATAACTAGTGAATCATTAAAAATCTTGAGGTATAATAAACTCAAAACTTGTTTTAAGAAATATATATATTTTTTGAAACAAGAGGACAAAAATTTAAAAACAGAATATCTCATCCCATGTATAGAGAATAAAATAGTAGGAGTACAAAATATAGAGAAAGAAATGACTCACTCAATGAAAAAATTATTTAGTAAGTTCGGAATAGCACATGGCGGTGAGCCTACCAATTCATTGAGCGGAATCCATGGGCAACAAACTTCACTTCTTTTTGCAATATTGTCAGAATCCGTTTAAAACGCAGAGAGTATAGAGTACAGAGTAGTCGTGTGGTGTGGTGTGGAGAGGGAGGAACAATAATATATTAGTAATTTTTTCATTGATTGTTTGTTATCAAGTTTGAAACCAAAGAAAAAGTTGGTAATTTTTACTCCCCAACGTATCAAAACCGCAATACTATATTTGGTTGGGGGATTTGGGGAGGTATTTGGAAAAGAAAATGGAAAAGATAGGTGAAATGTAAATAAAGCATGCCTATATTTCACCTAGTTTCACACACCTTTTCCCTTTCCATCCCTCCTCAAATCTCCCAACCAAACACAACATAAAGGGGGTTTGAAAAATGAAACATCCATAGAATGATAAGCCATTTCAAGTTTGAACCCATGACATACGTTTTGCATAAAGGGACCCCCAAGAAAAAAAATAAAAAATTGCAAATTAGTGGTAAACTTTAATAATTAAAATTATAAACTTTTTAACTCAGACACCAACAAGACCTATGGTCTTTTGTGGCACGGCATCAATCAATTACTGCCATTGAGACAATCAAGAGTATTCTACCATATAATGGGTTGTTTGGTGCTGTTTATTTGAGTTTATTTATTTATTTATTTTTTATGAGTTTGTGTTAGATTGTTTGGTATAGTTTTATAATTTATTAAGTAGAAATAACTTAACTTAAATAAACTAAAAAAAATAATTATTTAAAAATTATGAGAGGAATACTTTTAATTATTAATTTTTAATTTATAATAAACTACACAAATATAGCATGGCAGGTCAAGAAAATAATAAGCCACTTTGCCATGGTTTAATGGTGTATACAATATTGGAATTTTCTTGGGTACTTTTTTGTGTGGGTCTTTTCTTAGTTAGTAATTGTTGGTCCTTTTCGTTTCAGTTAAATTTGAACCCATACAAACGTTAGTAGAATGCGTAATTCAACATATGACCGATATCTTTTCACTATTAGTTATAATTAGGCATTTTTAAGTCTTTAAGATCATAAAGAGATATTTTAGGTACCAGATAAATATACTAGGAGGGTCTTAGGTACCAACAACAATTTATAATGACAATTAATCCTGAAGATATAATTGTTGAAAATATTGTTGAAATATTAGATTATTGGAGAAAATTATATAAAAATCCAGATTTAGGTATTGAAAAAAAAAAAAAAAAATAGACTACCAGATCAGATAAGACAAACTTATCTAGAACATGTAGCCCTTTTACAGCACTTTAATTATGATATTAATATGTCAACTAATGATGATGATAGCCAATCATCCTTATTTGAAGAAACATTAGATCAAAATGTTTCACCATAAATAAATAAGGGGAAAAGAAAGGCAGAAGAGCCAATTGATTTCGAATTATTTGGCACATGGAGAGATGGAGAAAACTTTGACTTTATTCAAACAAATGCAATTAAAAATGATACTAACACTGGAAGTATCTCCAATCCTACACTTGAGCCAATAATATCTAGAAAAGATAATAATCATAAGTATCTAATAGCTCAAAATAGTACTTATTTAGACTTCTCATGTTCTATTTAAGGACCAGCCACAACCAATTGATGATTGGGCACAATCATTGTCCATCATTATTACCAATTATAAAAATCATTGGTTAAAGGAAAAATTCCTTGATTATATTGCAAAAACTCTCTAGGGAGATGTGTTGGAATGGTTAAGACAATGGGAAAAATATGAAATTGGAAAAAGTCAAAAAAACAACTTTGTTGGCAAATTTTCTCACACTTGATACAATATTAGCTGAGTTTGCAAAAATCATAAAGAAAATTGATGTGGTTTTGCAGAAGATACTAATTTGCAAGCAGTTGCAAATTATATTTTGACTAAATTAGAATTATGTAACATTTGTCTTTTTGAAGACTATGTTGAAACTTTAAAAAAAATATTATTATCTTATTGATCCACCAGCAAATCAATCCTAGTTAAATCAATTTTTCTGTAAACTCTCTAGTCCATGGGATGAGTTATGTATTAAAACATATCTTGACTTTCTCAAAAAAATGAGGAAAGAAGAATATGATAATCTTAGTTTTCACATTAATTATGTTCTAAGACTAATAGCAGATCGGTGTCTAGACGTAAAGGTGAAAAAACAAATAAAAAATCAAATTTTCTACTCGCAATATGGTCAAAAATGTTGTAATAAAATTTTGAAAGAAAACTGGAAAATTGGTTGTAATACATTTCCCATGTGAAAAGAATTTTTCAAAAAACGTAGAAAATACAAATAGAAACCTTGGAAAAAGAACAAAACTTTTTCAGAAAAGAAAAAGTATATTCGAAAAAAAAAACAACACGTGTTTCAAGAAAGAAAACTTGTAAATGTTACATTTGTAACGAAGAGGGTCACTATGCACCTGAATGCCCAAAAAGAGAAAAAAGTGCAAAGAAAATGATCGAAGTTTTTGAAGAACAAGATTTTGAAATAATATATGGCGAGGAAATTTCTGATGACGAAGAAATCTTGTACGAAATTTCTAGTGATGAAAAAATTTTAGATGAAGAACTAATCTTCATGATGACTAATATAGATAGTCAAGAAATATCTCAAGAAGAAGAAAGTATATCTCAAGAAGAACTACAAGCCATCCAAGTTGGAGATGTAATCAAAGAAGAAAAAACTTTTACTGAAGAAGAATTAACAAAATTCAAAAAAATGCAAGAAGTTGATGTGCTAGAAATTTACAAACTTTCAAAATTCAACTTTTTTTCAACAAGAATGTTTGAACAATACAGTGATAACACTCAAGCAAAATGGTCAAATGAAGGAAATATTGATATTCTTTTTTTTTTATAAGAAAAAGGTTGCAAGATGGAAAAAGAAATATCTTGAGATTCAATATATTCATATTGGATTAATACAGGTAACCATAATAGCCTTATTCCGCCAAGGGATAGAAATTCTTATTTTGACAGTAATTTTTTATAAAAGATTTTCTGACCCAATGAAAACAATCATTGGAGGAATGCAATCTAATTTGGTTAATAAAGTATAGTTTGGTTTAATGTTAAACCAAATTTCTTTTTTCCATAAATGATCCTAATCTTGAAGACACAGTCAAAATAAGAATTAAGACACAAGGATTAAAAATGAAATCGAATTCCCATGATTTGGCTATTCGTTGGAAAACAATTCATGAGTTGACCAAATTTCTTGAAACAAAAACAAGATTAAACGATAATAAAAATCGTTAAAATCTTTGAACCAAGACCATTTGACATGGTAATTCAACCGCGTCTAATGAATTGGAGCAATTTAGAAGTCCATCGACAATGGTTAATCCATGACCTAGTGGGACAAGATGAATCATCTAAAACAAAAAATCCTACACAAATACAAATGCAAGCATTAGGAAAAAAATTTATATATTCAAAATACAGTTCTAAAAATTAAAAGATCAACTTCTGTATTTGAAAAAAAATTTCCTAATAAAATATTTTCAAAATTAAGCATTGGTAAATCGAGTAATAATTCTAATCAAGAATCTATGACTTCAACAAATATTCAAATTCCTATTTTTCCAGGAACAAAAAGACAATCTGAACATACTAAGTCTGCATATATGTATCATTTTTAAATACAAAATGATGATATTATTTTTTCTCATAGCCAAGGAAAAAGAAGATACACATATGTATTGAGAACATTTAATTTTGCAAGTTATAAACCTTGTAGCCTCAATGTTCTCATAGACACAGGAGCTACAATCAACTCATGTAAATGGAATGCCATAGCAAAAGAAAAATGGACATTAATGAAGCATCCATTTTTGGTTACTGGAATTGATGGAAACCATACTTCCATACAATTTAAGGCTAAAAATATAACTATCTAGTTAAATGATAGCAAGTTCATTATATCAAAAATTATATATTTTCCTTATATGCATAACGATTTCCTTCTCGGAAATAATTTTATATATAAATACCTTCCGATGCACATATAGGAAAAAACCATTTCATTAAGCATGAACAATGTTTTAATTCACATTACATTGTTAGAACAACATAAATATATTTGTGATAAAAAGTTTGCACCCGTTCCTCGTGGTGATTCAACTCCCATCATCAAAACTATAGATGAATCACATTAGATTTATAAAATTCTAGAAGAAAATTTTAGTGAAAATCTATTAAAACTATGGTAACGTAGTCCGCGTTATTGTAGTTTGAAATTGAAAGACCCTAACGTTATCATTAGAGTAAGACTGTCACGCCCCGAAAATAATCCCACATAACTATTACATCAACCCACTTCCAAAGATGAGATATTAACCAAATTCATTAACATAGTTCCAAATGTTTACCAAGTATTCTCACATGCCATTATACGTTTATTTACCAACTAGTACATCAATCTATAGCATATAAAGGAAATCAATAAATTACAACAAATAAGGCCCTCCAGGGCTTACAAGTTCCAAGGCCATAGCCCGGTTACACATAATGGTCTCTCGGACCCAAACACATTAGCCCTTGGCCTACAACAAACATCACAACAAAATAAGAGCCAAACTACTCTTCTTCAAACATCACCACGGCCTTAGCTTGGCGGAGTCACCACATATTTGCCTGCACCAATTCCCATAGAGGTGAGCATAAAGCCCAGTAGAGAAACCTCACAAAGTATATACAGTTATGCCAATTTCATCAACGTTAAAAAGAAATGCATATGCAATGCCATGCAAGTGCTAATGATGAAAGAGAATTTCATTTCAATGCACTCTTTCAAACTCAAGATATTCTCAATAATATTTTGTAATCTCATCACTCTCAAACTTCCAATAATTAGATCAACAGGGGCGGTAAATACGACACTAGTAATCCCTAGGCTGGTGTCTTCAAGTAGACTCTACGAGTACTACCAAACCGTCATTTTTACCGGTATTAACCGGAAGGCTCGACACCTATCCGTGCGGTTTTTGGGTCTTTCACCCTGGGCACTCAAGCCAACTTATCATATTCATCTACACCCCCTATCCGGACTTACCAACATATTTACCCCATACACATTTCTATTAGTTCTCATTACAATATAATCCTTCTCAAGTAAACATGATGAGAATGCAACAATGGTAATAATTCACTTCATAGACAATGGTGATATTAAATCAAATGGAAAGGAGATGCAATAATTAATATCTCATAACACTTCTCTGTTTTCAAAATGCTTTAACAACAATAATAAACAATACCTTTCTCACTTTCACGAATATGTTTCTCATTTCGCAAAATTATCATGTGTCTTCAACACACCATCCCAATTTCTCAACAATGATTCATCATGATCAATTTAATCCATTCGAAGCCACATGTGAGATTTTTGAATATCAACCTCCACTGTTCATAATTCCCACAATCCCTTATGCACAACACTTTATCATTTCATAACAATATATGTATTCAAGTATTTGACAATCATTTCTGCACAAATACATCATATCTTAACTCATGGTTTTCTAAAACAATTTCTCCTTATCTACATGTCACAAACTTTCCATCCTTTGCAACTACATTATGAAATCTTCATACATTCATCCTTTATCAAAATTGATATAGCGACCCCGGTCTTTCCCATTTGGTTGTTGTATCCGGACTTAGGTTCCGTGGATCCTGTTGTTACATAATTGTGGTTGTCGTCCTTTAATTTCTTATTTCTGAGTTATGGGTTGCATTGGGCAGGTTTATTACAGGTTGGGAGTGTTTGGGAGCAAAGGGTTGCTGCCCAGAATTTTGGCCCTTCGCTCGAGCGAGCAGTTTGTCGCTCGAGCGAGCTCTTTGTTTTGGTCCTTCGCTCTAGCTTGGGTTTACTCACTCGAGCAAGCGACTGCGTCTGGGCTTAAGACCTGAGAGCTGTGTTTCTTGGCTTGAGCAAGCTTTTCTTCGCTCGAGCGAGCATTTTGTTGCTCGAGCGTGCTTCTGGGTTGCAGACCTGAAACTTCGAGTTTTTGGCTCAAGCGAGACTTTCTTCGCTCGAGCGAGTCTTTCTTGTGTCTGGTCGCTCGAGCGACCAATCCTTCACTCGAGCGAGCCTGTTTTATATAAATACGCAGCAGCGGTTTTAAATACACTTTTTCATCCTCTTTTTTATTTCAAAACCCTAGGTTCGTGTTCTCTCTCCCTTCACTCACCTTCTCTCTTAGGTTTCATCTAGTTTTAGGGTGTTTCTACCTTAGGTTCTTTGTTAAAAAGATAGAGGGACACGAGGGCTTTACTTTAATCTGAGAGTTTGGCGGTTTGGAGCACTTTGGACTTTCGTCATCTTCTCCATTCGAGTTCTTCACTTCGAGGTAGGGATACCCTACTCCATATTATAGGTTTTGTCCTAAGTTTTGGTCATTTTGATATGTGGGTGTTGTTTGGTAATTTTGGGGTTTGAAATATAATTTGAGAACAATGGGGTTTTTCATATATTAAACATCATATGTTTGTAAGTCATGAAAAATGACACTGATAGTGTTAAATTGAGAAAATTGAACCTTAGGGTTAATTTTGAGGAAAAAGGGGAAAAACCCTAATTGTTGTAACAAATTAATTTATATAATTAATTTTGGGAAAAATGTGGAATTAAGTTTATTTCATGGAATTGAAAAGTTATGAGTTTATATTTGTTGATACATTTATTTCCTATTTAGAAATAACTGTTTTGGGCTATCGGTGGAGGATAGTCGTGATTGTTGTAGACATTGCATGTTGATTAGGGAAAACTGAAACTAATCACATTGAATAAGTCATTGAATATGACGGTTAAATTAATACAGCAAATACGTGTATTGATTGGATATTGTGTATGACAAGTGTTTAATACATTGTATATGCATATTGTTTGGGAGGAGATAGGGGATGGACTCCTAAACCGGATATTGTTTAGGAGGAGAAAGGGGATGGACTCCATTAGTACAACAAATATGTGTACTTATTGATTTATGGAAGTGTTTCAGTATGAGCCTCAGTCTCATTTGAATTGTTGGTATTGGAAGTAATGTTGATGTGAGATGTAGTCTCATTTTGTAGTTTGGCCAGGTTCTGAGCCATGTTTGTATAAATGAAAAGTTGAATAGTAACGGAAAGTGAAACATGTCATGGACATTATTGTCATGAAACTGAATTGTGTTATAATTGATTTTAAGTGGTAACCATCTATCGAATGCTATTGCTTTAGTCAATTTCTATATTTGGTTTAGTATATTTCTACTGGGTTGTGGCTCACCCTATACGGGAACATCATTTTCAGGTCCAGGTGACGTGTTGCCTCCAAGAACTTAGCTTGGAAGGATTTGGATTTGAAGACTTGTTTTTAGTTACTTGTTATTTGATATTACATGTAAACTCAAGCCGAGGGCTAAATTTGTAGTTGAGTTAGTACTCACATTTTGTGTCCAAGTGTTGGCTTGAAAAGATGTAAGCCCGTAGGACATTTACTTTCGATGTTATATGTAATGTCTTTTAATAAGAATACTCTGATGAATGGAATAATGTTTTGCTTTCTTTTACCAATGCATGTCATTATTGTATATAGTATGGGTTTATTTTGGGGGCGTTACAACTTGGTATCAGAGCGTACCGGGTTTGAATACTTTGGGTACGTGAGAAGTGATTAGTATCACAAGGGGTTCGTCTCGCTTGATAGAGACTTAACTGTACTGTTATATGCTTATATGATAACATGTTTATGTGATTATGTGGGTATGGAACATAGTTTCTAGGATGTTGATTGGACCCTTGAGTTCCTAGTAGTCTTGTTGGAAAGGCACTTGATCAATGCTGCTTCCAACCGGAACTCTAGCAACACTTCGGGACTGTCATTATCCGGGAATGAAATTCGTAGGTGATTATGTGATTATGTGCTTACGTGGAGTGAATTACTGTTGTCCAATGCATTAGGACGCGAGTGTTATAGCTTCGGCACACTTATTAATGTGCTAACGTCTTTGTTACCTTTATTAGGATGAGGGCGTGGTAGGCGTGGTAGACAGGGTAGGCAGGAAGTGCCTATGCCGGAGGAGATTCCGGAGCAGCAGGAGGGAGTTAGCCAGGCCAATGTGGCCGAGCCAGTAGGTCAGCAGGCTATGGGCGCTTTGGCCTGAGAGATAGCAAGGGCGTTCAGGGAGTCCGTGGGCATTCTCAGGGCTGAGAATCAAGCCCAGGTTCATGTTGCAGATGCAGGGCCTGCATTTCTGAAGAGAGAGTTCTTCCGGTCTAACCCGGATGAGTTTGTGGGTGATCCAAAAGAGCCGTTTAAGGCAGATGAATGGCTCGAACAGACAACGAAAACGTTTGAGATGCTTGGCATCGAGGACGGGATTCTGAGGGTGACCTTGGCATCTTTCCAGCTCAAGGGGGATACGGGTCAGTGGTGGAAGTTCACGAAAGGCCATATAGGAAGGACTTGGGAGGCCTTTGTAGATGCTTTCCAGGAGAAGTTCCTGTCTCCAGCTGTTAAGGAGAAGTTGAGGGATCAGTTCTGCCAGCTTAAGCAGTTGAGTTCTTCAGTGGCCGAATTTGAGGTTGCATTTACTAGCTTATCCAGGTTTGCACCTGAACTGGTGGCGTCTGAGGAACGCCGTTGTATAGAGTTCGAGAAGAAGTTGAGGCGCGACCTCAAGCTGAGAGTAGGAGGGACTATGATTCAAGATTATGGGCGTTTGGTTGATGCTGCAGCCCATATGGAGATCATGATGCAGGAGGAGGAGGACGGGCAGAAAGGCTCCAAGAGGAGTCAGGATGGCCAGAGTGATGGCAAGAGACAGAGAGGTTTTAACCCTCAGCAGTCTCAGGGTAGCTTTACTAGATCTACTTTTCCAGTGCCGAGTGCAAGTTCTGGGAAAGGCAGCCAGGGAGACATCACTTGTTTCAAGTGTGGCTAGCTGGGCCACAAGTCTCCAGTTTGCTCGCAGCAGGGAGGAGTACAGAGAGCAGCATCATCTTCGGCTTGATCTCAGAGCCAGAGTCAAGGTAGAGGCCAGCTGCTCTCGTGTTATCAGTGTGGTCAGGCAGGGCACATGAAGAGGTTTTGCCCACAGTTAAGTGACACATTTAGTGCATCTAGTTTGAGGCAGACTCAGAGTCATCAGCCAGCTCAGTCTGTTCAGGCCTCGAGGGCCAATCAGGGGGCTTCATCGTCCCAGTCTGTGCAGCAGTCTTATGCTCCTAGAGGTGAGCAGGTTGATCAGAGACCGTCTGGGTGCGTGTATGCTGTTACCGCGCAGGATCTTGTACCGGCTCCATCGGTTGTGAGAGATACCTTCTTGTTTTGCAACTCGGTTGCTAGTGTATTGATAGATACGGGAGCATCTCATTCTTTTATATTTGCTGCATTTGCATCTGTTTTGGGATTGGAGTTGGCACAGTTAGCATCTCCTATATGTGTAGTATCGCCTGTTGGGGGTGAGTTGATTTTGAAACACGGTTGTAGAGGTTGTGATATAGAGGTCGCTGATCGTCGGCTTCCATTTCCTTTTGTAGTTATGCCCATGTCGGGATTTGATGTTATCTTAGGTATGGACTGGTTATCGTCATACCGGGCAGTTATTGATTGTTACCGCCAGAGGGTCACAGTATGTACTTCGAGCGGGGATTGTTTTTATTTCTTGGGGGATCGGGTTGGTAGTGTTTTGCCACCGGTGTATGATTCGCGGGGGCGGAGTGAGTTGAGTGGTCTTCTTGCTAGCCTTTTGAGTAGTGAGTGTGATAAGACCCAGACTGTGTTACCGAGGGTGGTTTGTGAGTACTCGGACGTCTTTCCCAAGGATCTTGTTAGTTTGCCACCTCACAGAGAGATTGAGTTCTCTATCGATCTAGTGCCCGGCACGGCGCCGATTTCTATGGCACCATATCATTTTGCCCCAGCCGAGTTAGTGAAGTTGAAGATTCAACTCCAGGAGTTGCTAGATAAGGGCTACATTCGTCCTAGTGTTTCGCCGTGGGGAGCACCAGCCCTCTTTGCTAAAAAGAAAGGTGGTGCTTTGAGACTCTGTATCGATTACCAGAAGTTGAATCGGGCTACGGTCAAGAATAAGTACCTTATGCCTCGTATAGATGATCTGTTCGATCAGTTGAAGGGTTCCCGTTGTTTCTCTAAGATAGACTTGAGATCGGGTTATCATCAGTTGAGAGTCAGGGAGGAGGATATTCCGAAGACGGCATTCCGTACGCGGTATGGCCACTATGAGTTTCTGGTGATGCCATTTGGGCTCACCAATGCACCGGCAGTGTTTATGGATTTGATGAACCGGATCTTCCGGGAATTCTTAGATCGTTTTGTGGTCGTTTTCGTGGACGACATTCTGATTTATTCGTCTTCAGAGGAGGAGCACGAGGAACACTTGAGAGTGGTGCTTGAGTTACTTAGAGCCCATAAGCTTTATGCTAAGTTTGGGAAGTGTGAGTTCTGGCTAAAGGAGGTGAAGTTTTTAGGCCATGTGGTTTCTGGGGAAGGGGTGTTTGTTGATACGTCCAAGACGGAGGCAGTGCAAGATTGGGCACAGCCTAAGAGTGTGTTTGAGATCTGCAGTTTTCTGGGATTAGCTGGGTATTACCGCCGGTTTGTGAAGGATTTCTCTAGGTTAGCTTCGCCGTTGACTAGACTGACTCGGAAAGGAGTCAAATTTTTGTAGAGTGAGACTTGTGAAAAGTCGTTTCAGGAGTTGAAGGTTAGATTGACCACCGCTCCGGTTTTGATTATTCCGGAGAGAGGGTTGGGTTATGCAGTCTATTGTGATGCCTCACGAGAGGGTTTGGGTGGTGTGTTGATGCAAGAGGGGAAAGTGGTTGCCTATGGCTCACGTCAATTGAAAATACACGAGAAGAATTACCCTACACACGACCTAGAGTTAGCAGCGGTGATCTTTGCCTTGAAGATTTGGAGGCATTACCTTTATGGTGAGAGATTCGAAGTGTTTTCGGATCATAAGAGTCTGAAATATCTGTTTACACAGAAAGACTTGAACTTGAGGTAGAGGAGGTGGATGGAGTTTATTGAGGATTACGACTTCGAGTTGCATTATCATCCAGGGAAGGCCAATGTGGTGGCCGATGCCCTTAGCAAGAAATCTGTTGGTGACGTAGCTAGTATAGCCATCCGTGAATGGGAGATGTTGGGTGCACTTGGGGAGTTTGATTTGCTTTTGGGCGAATCCGTTGAGGCTGCGCCTTGCTTTCGGTTATTGCGCAGCCTACACTTGTGACTCGAGTGTTAGAGGCACAGAGAGGTGACCTTGAGGTAGATTCCCTCCGAGAGAAGATCTCCAGTGGAAAGGTTGAGAAGGGTTTGACGGTGTATCCTGACCTGAGTGTGAGATACCGAGACCGTTTGTTTGTGCCGGAGTCTTGCCGAGAGGAGGTACTCCGAGAGTTTCACCATTCACGGCCTTGCGGTGCATCCGGGAGGCACTAAGATGTATCGGGATTTGGGTCGCCAGTTTTGGTGACGGGCTATGAAGAGAGATGTGGCAGTTTTCGTGTCTAAGTGTCTTACTTGTCAGCAAGTGAAGGCCGAGCATCAGAGGCCAGCGGGTTTGTTACAGCCCTTGCCTATTGCCGAGTGGAAGTGGGAGCATGTCACTACGGACTTCGTTGTAGGTCTTCCGAGGACTCAGCGGGGGGGGTAGTGATGCTATTTGGGTGGTTGTAGACCTGTTGACTAAGTCGGCGCACTTCATTCCTATGCGCGTGAAAGATTCGGTAGATCATCTTGCCGACTTGTATATTCGGGACATAGTGAGGTTGCACGGGGTTCTAGTGACGATCGTCCCGGATAGAGATCCCCGTTTTACTGCCAGGTTGTGGCAGAGTTTGCAGAGTGCCTTGGGCACTAAGTTGACCTTTAGCACGGCTTATCATCCTCAGACTGACGGGCAGTCCGAGCGTACTATTCAGACCCTTGAGGATATGCTTCGGGGTTGTGTTCTTGACTTTAGTGGGTCGTAGGAGAGACACTTGCCCTTAGTGGAGTTTGCCTACAACAACAGTTTCCAGTCTAGTATCGGTATGGCACCGTTTGAGGCCTTGTATGGCCGACCGTGTAGGTCTCCAATTTGTTGGGCCGAGGTGGGTGATGCACCTTTATTGGGACCAGAGTTGGTGAGGGAAACGACGGAGAAGGTTGAGCTTATCCGTAGGAGGCTTGTTACAGCCCAGAGTCGTCAGAAATCGTATGCCGACCATAGGAGAAGACCTTTGGTATTTGAGGTGGGTGATCATGTCTTTCTAAAGATATCACCTAGGCGGGGATTGATGAGATTCGAGAAGAGTGGGAAGTTGTCCCCTTGATTTATTGGCCCTTTTGAGATCCTTGAGAGGATTGGTGAGGCTGCCTATCGTTTAGCTTTGCCACCGCAGTTGTCCGGAGTTCATGACGTGTTTCATGTGAGTATGCTTCGGAAGTATGAGCCGGATCCATCGCATGTATTGGATTGGACCGACTTAGAGGTAGATGAGGATGCCTCATATGAGGAGAGGCCGGTTCGGGTCTTGGATAGGCGGGATCAAGTTTTGCAAGCAAGACCATCCTTTGGTAAAGGTTTTGTGGAAACATCACGGGGTGGAGGAAGCCACTTGGGAACGTGAGTTGGAGGTCCAAGAGAAATATCCGGATCTGTTTGTAGATGCTTGAGCATATGTTGTTTATTTTGTGTGTAATATTGAACCTTAAGTGTATTGAATATAACTTAGGTTGTGAAACATGGTTTATGTTTTGAGTTTATGGAAGTATTTTGAAACTTGCCTCATGATGGAAGTTTAGTGTAACATTGCATATGTTGATTGTGTTGTACAATTGGAGTTATATCATGAATTAAGTATGATATGGAAATGGGAATCACATATATTGAAAACTGTTGAATTGAAAGGAAATTGCATATTGATAATGCAGGTTGAAATATATATTGTGTTATGCCTCTTGATAAGAGATGAAATGACCGGTAATGGGTCAAGTTGTTTATTATTGTGATGTAATATTATTAGAATTTGAGAAAAACCTGTTTTTGAAAACTCATGCTTAATTTCGGGGACGAAATTCTTTAAGGGGGGGAGGTTTTATAGCGACCCCGGTCTTTCCCATTTGGTTGTTGTATCCGGACTTAGGTTCCGTGGATCCTGTTGTTACATAATTGTGGTTGTCGTCCTTTAATTTCTTATTTCTGAGTTATGGGTTGCATTGGGCAGGTTTATTACAGGTTGGGAGTGTTTGGGAGCAAAGGGTTGCTGCCCAGAATTTTGGCCCTTTGCTCGAGTGATCAGTTTGTCGCTCGAGCGAGCTCTTTGTTTTGGTCCTTCGCTCAAGCTAGGGTTTATTCGCTCAAGCGAGCGACTGCGTCTAGGCTTAAGACTTGAGAGCTGTTTTCTTGGCTCGAGCGAGCTTTCCTTCGCTCGAGCGAGCAAGGTGTATGTTTTCGGGTTCTTCGCTCGAGCGAGCATTTTGTCGCTCGAGCGTGCTTCTGGGTTGCAGACCTGAAGCTTCGAGTTTTTGGCTCGAGCGAGACTTTCTTTGCTCGAGCGAGTCTTTCTTGTGTCTGGTCGCTCGAGCGACCAATCCTTCGCTCGAGCGAGCCTGTTTTACATAAATACGCAGCAACAGTTTTAAATACACCTTTTTATCCTCTTTTTGATTTCAAAACCCTAGGTCTGTGTTCTCTCTCCCTCCACTCACCTTCTCTCTTAGGTTTCATCTAGTTTTAGGGTGTTTCTACCTTAGGTTCTTTGTTAAAAAGATAAAGGGACACGAGGGCTTTACTTTAATCTGAGAGTTTGGCGGTTTGGAGCACTTTGGACTTTCGTCATCTTCTCCATTCGAGTTCTTCACTTCGAGGTAGGGATACCCTACTCCATATTATAGGTTTTGTCCTAAGTTTTGGTCATTTTGATATGTGGGTGTTGTTTGATAATTTTGGGGTTTGAAATATAATTTGAGAACAATGGGGTTTTTCATATATTAAACATCATATGTTTGTAAGTCATGAAAAATGACACTGATAGTGTTAAATTGAGAAAATTGAACCTTAGGGTTAATTTTGAGGAAAAAGGGGAAAAACCCTAA
>JAPPVO010003485.1:0-31769 GCA_030407325.1 Camellia japonica | reverse complement strand
CCAATATATATTGTGAACTCTTGGACCTTTTATCAAAACTCTAACTGCTATCAAATTGTTTATAAAATATTCATTGGACCTCCAAAAGTTAGATATAATATATTATAATCAATATCAAACCAAATTAAATATTTTTAATAAACCAATTGGGCCCATATTCCTCTAAGGAGGTATACCCAATAGAAGAACTGATGAGAAAACCAAAGATGTGAGTGTGGCTATTATACAACTAAGAAGAGAAAAATCTGTAAGCTTTCATTTCGGAAACTCAGGATTAGCAATTGATTTATTAGTTGCATCCAAAACTATAGCAAATGGACAGATCGAAGATCCATCAAGAAATCCAAAAAGCTCAATAGCTTCAAAGAAATTTTGAATTTGACTCCTCCATATTGAATAATTTGCAGATTCAAGCTTGACTGTTATCAACGAATTGAGATTTGCAACCAGTAGAAGAACATTTGAAGGCAATGAAGCCTTCTCAAATTGGATCGCCATTGTTGCTCATGAGAGCTTAAGCTATGTATCAACTATATATGAATGTGAATAAATAGAGAGTAGAGAGAGAAATTGAAAAAGATATTATTGAATCTTCACTCAATAAAATCTTTAGCTATGTATCAACTATATATGCATGCATTCAATAGTAACTAACTAACTAATATCTAATTAGTATCTAACTAATATCTAATTGATTTGTGTTAGTTATAAGAGTATTAATTGCATACTACAGCAGCTCTATATTATTGTAGTGGAGCTGAACCACCAATACCAATGCCTTAAGTCAATCCTGCACCACCTGAGTCATACCAGCAATTACTTGTAAAGCTAGCCTTAGCAGGTCTAACAATCCTGGCTACAGCTGCTTTGTCTTCATCATTTTTAGGCTTAGTGACCTCTATTGATCCATTACACTTATCAATTTTATGGGAGGTATTACTAATTTTCCCTTTCTAATTTGATCATCAAGATTAATGCAATGAAACTTTGTAATTAGACCAAATAAAAAAATTTATATAAAAAAAGTAGAAACTTTGTAAACAAAAAGAAATAGAAATATAGATAATATGTACACAACAAGAGAGGGAGTGAGAGGATTAGAAAGACTGTAGCGAGAGTAGATATTGATGATACGAAAATGATCATCACATCACCATCCATTACTTTTATCGTATTCATATTCTGTCTACACACACATGTAGATATATCTCACTATTTAAACATAAATTGGGAGAAATATATATTTTTTTGTTTTGGCTGAAAGGAACATATATAAAGGAAATTACGAGTAGACAAGTCTAGGGTACATCACCCCATTAGCATCATCATACAATTGGTTTACAATAATCGAGGGAGCAAAATGGAAAAATTGTAAACCCCGCATTGTAGAATAACCAAACTTGGCTATAATATCTGCACTTTGATTAGCTTCTCGATAGATATGATTAATTGCTTGAATCCCCAGCATCTCCATGAGAAATTTGCAATCAAGAATAAGATTGTTATGGTGGTGCTGCATATTTGGATCTCTTTGGAGCAGTGTTTGCATCATCTTGGAGTCAGTTTCAATTTCCAGCTTTGTGAAATTTTTTTCCCATGCAATTTTCAGTCCATCCCTGAGAGCCCAAAGCTCAGCTTCAAGTGCGGAAGTAGATCCAATAAATCTGCAGTAGCCCATTATCCATTTACCAGTATCATCTCTGAAAATACCCCATTCGCCGGCTTCTCCATCAGTACCTTTAGTTGCACCATCAGTATTGAGTTTGATAAAACTTGTGCTATGAACTTGCCACCCAACCTGTAAGCTATTTCCCCTTTTTTTTTATGGTTGTTTGTGGTTATTAAGGTGTTGCCATTCTATTGCAGTCGCAATGACAAAATCAGACTAGAAAGGATTTGGATTGTTAGGTGAAAAACAGAGGGAATTTCTAGTTTTCCAAATGTTCCAACAAACAAGAGGGAAGAGGTTGTTCCAACTAATAGATGAAACATGTGCAGCAATGAAGCGACAGTTTTTCTCCAGCCAAATAGGTAGATCAAGATCGAAGGAAGGAAGGCAATCCGGTGGGATTCCCACTTCGGCCCAGCTGTTTTTGGCTACGGTGTAGTCTCTAAGAACATGACAAGTAGTTTCAGGCAGCACTTTGCATCCACGGCAGAGGTTGTCTGTGGTAATATTCCGGCGGAAAAGATTGAGCTTGGTGTTAAGTTTCTGGTGTGCAGCTAACCATAGTATAATCAAAAACAAAAGTGCACATGAGACAAATTTATATGGTCTTTTTTTAGAGAATTGGTCCTAAGAATTTGCCTATGAAGCAGAGTGGCCTGTGGCTTTCAATGTCATCCGAAAGGTACTTTCAATGCATGACTGGTACTTTTCTGTATCTATGAGGCCTTTCTCTATTGCAAAGACACATTTAGTTTTCCCATGTAGCTCACAATTGTCACCACTAGACTCTGCAATTCCATTCAAATACAAAATCACACAGTATCGTTCCAAAAAATACTAAACGAAAAGAAGAAAGCAGAATTAAAAATATCTGTGGAAACCACCGACTATATAGTAGACGTCTCTAACAAGATGATTAGCCATAGAAATTTTTTCAATGGGTCCAATCATATTTGTGATCGTGATGCTTGACTTCTCCAGTGTGCCCTTGATGTAATTAGATGTTTCCTGCAAGGCTGCACCTCCTTTGTTCACTTTAAGTCAACTTCAAATAGGCAGAGAAGCGAACAGACGAAGTGATAGGATTGAAGAGGATTTTTATATTTATGCAAAATTTAACTAATATGATAGCTAATTAATCAATGGTAGATTTCAAATGTGTTCAACGAGTAAGCTTGATTGAGTTTAATACAATTTGGATTGGATACTCTACCTTATACGATTATGATAGAGATCTCCATTAAGGATTAATAGTTGTGATAGATTCATGTCAATCATATCTTTTTTTCTTTATTCTTAGTTTAAAAACAATGAGAATTTAAAATCAAAATGACACAACAATTTTAGACCATTGATGTTGTAATATACCTTGGAGCCTCTGAATTTTCTCATAGTGTCTAATAGCAAACTAGTGAAATAAACAGTGGATGAATTTCGTTTTCACTTGATCATCTCATGTGTTTTGAGACAAAATCGAGCAGTTTTGAGGATTCATCATTGGTTAATTATGGCATCGGGACATGCAAGAATGTGAAACGGTTACCCCATGGCATCTCAGCATTTGATTTGAGCATTTCACTCACTGACTTGTAACCGTCCATGGCTCTGGTGTTAAGTAACACTAGTCCAATAATCTGTGTATTATTCCCCAACTCATCATTATTGTTTTTTGCTGCTGCTTTCATGTACATCCAAGTTCCCAAGAAGGTCAGGTTGCAATTATAGTAGAAAGTATAAAATTTCATTAAAATTGATGTTCTAAACAAAATATGTTGATGGAGCTAATTAAAAGACGTTTTGTGTTTCACTCAAACACTACAAGGCGTTTTGCTTAACATAAGTACATAAAATAGTATGTTTCGTGTTTTTTCCTAATCGTTTTGTCAACACCCTACTCATGAATTTGATTTGCCTAAGGCTCTCCAAGCCAAGAAAGGATGAGACAAAAGGACTACCGTGTTGTTTATTATAGGGACTATATTTGGTAATGAGATTCACTACAAGAAAAATCACCTTTGGCGACAAAATTTTTAGTCGCCAAAGGTCCATTTTTAGTCGCCAAAAATCGCCTTTTACCTTCCCCGACTAAATTTTTTGGTCGCCGGTTTTGTCGCGAATAAACGGTCGCAGAAGGTTTTGGCGACTAAAAAGGTTTTAGTCTGCAAAAAGACAGGTCTTTAGCGACCAAAGTTTTGGTCGCCAATACTCAATTCCACTGTTTAAAGTTATACATTTGGCGACTAATCTTTTAGTCGCCAATAGTTGATGGAACGCCGACCAAACTGTTTAGTCGCCAAAACAAATACTTTTGGCAACCAATAGTTTAGTCGCCAAAGGTTGTTCGGTGGAAAAAAAAAAAAAAAAAAAAAAAAAAAACAGCTAACTTTTTTGCTTTTTTGAGATTCGAACTACTAACCTTCTACCTTCTAAACCTTTAGCAACACACTCCTTCCACTATGCCACTACAACATCACATGAATATATATGCAATATATATTATTTATATACTATATTGACCCGTATTTAAAACTATATATATAAATATAATTATTTTATGCAATATAATTTATGTAAAAAATAAATTATTTACTAAAAAAAAATTGAAGCCACTTTTGGTGACTAAATATATTATTTAGTCGCCAATAATGTAATTTTGGGCTACTAAAATATTTTTTAGTTGCTAAAAAAATAAGTTCCGGCTGAAAGTAGCATTTTTGGCGACTAAACTTGTTTTTAGTCGCCAAAAACGTCCCCTTTTGGCTACTAAACTGAATTTTAGTCGCCAATTGCCTATTTTTAGCTACTAAATTTTTTTAGTAGCCAAAAAGCTTCACTTTTAGCGACCAAACTGTTTTTAGTCGCCAAAACACGTAGAATCGGCGACCAAACTGTTTTTTAGTCGCCAAAACCTATACTTTTGGCTACTAAATTATTTTAGTCGCCAAAAACCATCACTTTTGGCTACTAAAAAACCTTTTGTCGCTAAAACCCATACATTTGGCAACTAAATCTTTTTTTAGTCGCCAAAAGTCTTCACTTTTGGCTACTAATTCCATTTTAGTCGCCAATTGTGCTACTTTCAGCGACGAAAATTTGATTTTTAGTCGCCAAAACTGCTTTTCCTTGTAGTGATTAGACAAAATATCTATAATGCTCTAATTATCTCTTATCTGGGAGATTTTAGAAGTAGTAGACTTGAGGAGAATGCGTTAAGCCAACCAAAATATGCAAAGTCAATTAGAGCATAGGGGCGAGGTTGACTATAAGGGGACTATGATTACTCTTAAAATCATGCATGCAAATATGACTAGAATTGTGCCTCACAAGTAGTTTATGGAAAAATTAAGAAAAAATACTATACAAATTACTATCTTTTTCAAAATTTTCTTATTCACATTAATGGTGTTTATCATATATAATTCTAATGAATCCCATTTCAAAACTTAAAGTTTCATTACTATATGTCACATCTGTGAGTAAAAAAAGTATACAATTTTTTACAATTTGTATGATAGTTTCCTAGTCCATCATGTACCTCTCATTCATTTTTTCCCTCTCCCCTTCATTATTAACAACACAAAATATCCAACTAAAATGAAACCCTACTTTTTTTTACTTTTATTTGTTGTGAATACTAGATTTTCTTACTGCATTGATACAAGTACCTGGGGGTGTTTACACTGTATTTATTAATTGTTGTGGTCTCCACCATCTGATGTTGTAGTAGGTTAGAAATTCCAGTAAGAAATTTTAATCTTATATGTATTAGCTCCAACTAGATCTTGACAAAACTACACCACTTACCATATTAAGATTGGCCTTAATTTGTCTTCAACCTGTTCTTCACATAAATTACACTGACTACGATAATGTTTAGAAAAATATAAAAATCTTTACAAGTTTGACATAGTTAAACAGAGTGCTAAATATTGTAAAATATATATTTTAGTATAAAAGAGATATAATAACATCATTCTTCCATAGGTAACAAAATACTAATTAAAAAAAAATTACATATTATATGAATTAAAACCATGGATGAATTTAATATACATGCCAAATCTATGAGATTCTAAATATTTTTTGGAAAAATTACACTCACACTATGTCAGTGCAACATATTTACAATCAAGTGAAAAATATTATAAATATTAATAATTAAAATCATAATTTTTTTTATGTTTTTGTGAATAAAATTTGTTGCCACCACTAATGGGTTATTCCCCTATATTTTGTTTTGAACCGCAAACAAGATTAGTGTAATTTACCCCCAAATTTTTAAAAAGATTTTTCGTATACAAACAATCCAATAAGAATTATAATAAGGGAAAATTATAAATTAGTGCACTGTTACAAAATTATTACAAATTGATGATAAAGCTTATGTCAATAATTATTAATTCTTATAAAGTTTACCATTTATTTGTAATTTTTTTAAAACCTTACCCTGAAATTTCTCCTAATAATAACAATAATAAAATAAATAATTAAAACAAGTGTCCGCACTACCATCCTAAAAGCCTAGAAGCCCCGAAAAGGGAAATTTTTGCATATTGGTTAGATAAGAGTATTACCTTTTATTGTTATGTGTACCCTTCATTAATCATGTGACAGATTCACAGTAAGAAAATCATGAAAATGATGTTGTGATTTTTTTAAAATTCAAACCTAAAAATATGAGTATATTTTATATAATAGAATAGAGAAAGAGAGAGAGAGAGAGAGAGAGAGAGAGAGAGTACCATGTGTACGAAGAGTAAATATTCGTCGCTCTCCGTACTCATTATGTTCAAGTTTCGCTTCACTCCGAGTAATCTGAGAACACACGATGGTGAACTACCCAGTGGTGGTGGCCAGAATATCCCTCCGACGGTCAAGTTGGCACAGTTTTCAAGAGAGAGAAGACAAAAGGGACAGAGCTCTGATAACCAGAAGCTCTCAGTATGTAAGGGTTCCAGACCTGTGCATGGAGGCTCTGCGCTGTTTAGATAATTTGTGCGCACACCACTCTACACGTCCTTCCTTGGACGTATAGACATGCTCCCCTCTTGTCTTCTTCCACGTGTAAATGCAAATACTGCCAAACACTATATGGCAAAATGTCTAACGGTATTGACTCGTACAGATGGCGGAATCTCCTTCCTGTGCTTTTATTAGGCCACATGGCAATTCCTACTGAGCTGAATACAGCCTAATCTGCATTAGCCCCAATCTTCATTATCTCCAATGACCGAGCTTATGTACTAGCTCGGTTGCCCACACTTAACTCATTTAAGCTCCACTTATCTGTCAAGGCGTTCACCGCTTGACCTCAGCACGACCATGGACTAGCTCGGCTCAAGTCACGAGCCCAACAACCAACCCTGTCCATCTTCCAGACCTCGGGCTAGCTCAATTGCGTGATTTGGGACCTCGGTTAGTCGCACACTTTCACCTGGGCCAAGAGCTCGGTCCAAAACCAAAACTCGCTCAACCAAGACCCAAACTTGCTTAGCCCACTAAGCCGAAATAAATTCCACTCTCATTGCCCCTTAATTCCATCCACACCAACATGATTGGGATTACCTTCTCTGGTCGAGTTAATTTCCTTGCTCGGTTCTTATCACTTGCGTTGGTGATACGTTTTCAACCGAGCTAGGCTCTCCATCCAGGTTGCTCGCTTTGCTCGGTTAGTAGTCCCTAGTTCACTCACGCAACCAGGATCGCGTCATGCGACCAAGCTAAAATATTAGCTTAGTTTTTCTTCTCGATTGACTGAACTTCTGCTCTCATGGTACTTCTTATGATTGAAACGTCTTATTATGGACATGTGTCATTCGTCCATTAGCCCCGTACTGCTACCCAGCTGTCGTGCACCTGCCTTTCCAAATTCGAATTTTGGCGCCTTTTCCGCTCTCATACATATTACCAACATAGCTGACCCTCTGCCTCCATTGTTCATCATCTTCTGCATAGATGATCCAGAGCAACAGCACGTCTAACCATGGTTCTATGCATTTCCTATCCAAATCAAAGCATTTTTCTGGTGGATTTGGCTCTGTCGCTGCCATTGGGAAGCATCTTGCCAATCGGAACTTCGATTCGCACCCTGATCCTTAAGTTCTCACCTTCTCCACTATTCTTCGTCACTTCTCATGGTGTTTTATGTGTTTTTGAGTTCCAATCCCCAAATTTCTACTTAGGGTATGATAATAGTAGCCAAACATTATCAAAAACTTGGTTAGGCTAGGGCTTCGCCCCATTTTTGATGCCAAAAAGCCCCTGTGTCCCTCGTTTCAAACACTATTCATCATCTCCTGTGATAAACAGGCTAGGATCTGGGCTTGACCGGGCTACAAGCCCCCATTTGATCCTAAATCATGATTCGACCAAGTAAGTTTCTCGCTTATAGAACTTAGAGGAGAAAACTGAGCTACTAGACTACACAACAGGTAACGCAACTAAGCTAACTTCTGGCTCGCTCGCACGACCGGGCTAAATTCTGCCAAACCTTGGGACTGAGCTATTAAAACAAACAAGGGTTATGCGATCGAGCCAAGATCTGGCTTGCTTACATGGCCTAGCTATTAAAACCCATAAAGGTTGTGCGACTGAGCTAAAATCTAGCTTTCTTGTGCGACCGAGCTGTGATTTGGGTAACAATAAATAACCGAGCTACCATCTGGCTCTTTCTACGTAACCGCGCTGTCACTTGACACTTTGATTTTTAAATGCAGAATCTTAGGAGACCAGGCACACTGACCTAAGGGCTCTCAAAGACCAAGAAGCCATCGTGCAAAACTTTGCCAACTCAATTCTGCCGAGCAAACAAAATTGGTCTCTTATGGGGCGCTATCGCTTCCTTGTAAACACGCCGAGTGGACTGGCCGCTTTTCGAGAGGAGTATGGCATCCTAGCTAATGTACATTTAGAGCTCGGTGAGGAGGATATCCTTCCATGGGGCAGATTGGATTCTTGCCCTTTTATCATGCTATCAATAGTCAACGAAGGTCTCCGATTCCCAATGCAGCCATTAATTTGTGTGTTCCTAAGGAGGACCGGGTTAGAACCAACTCAAGTCTCAACGAACACTTACAGTATAATAAACGGCGTCACCAAGCTGAATCATTGGCTTGGTTTGAATTTAGGACTGGCCGAGATTTTATGCCAATACACGCTCGGTCACACGACCGATGGATTTAATTATTACTTAAAAATAAGGCTGGGCAAAGAGCAATTAGTAACGGGCACGCCAGACAAGGACATGCATGATGATGATTTCTTCTGGGTGTCCGGTAATTACGAAATGACTAACGTGTCCGGTTGGTAGATTAGCAAGAACTTCAGTTTGTTCTGTAAGTCGCACTCGTTGACCGATCAACTTATTTGCCTTTGTTATTCTGTGCTAACTACTTTCTTCTTACAGCTATTGAAGAGTTGCAAGCAAATTATTCCAACCCAAGTGAGGCTGCAATCAGAGTTGTGCTGAGGTACAGGTACCGAGATTGTCACAATCTTCTCGATTACGTACCGAGCTATTGGTACTTTGCCAAATGTAAAAGCAAGGTTACAGATTTCCTATGAGAGCCTTATCCTCCGCCAGACCCAACACTCCCAGATGTTCCTCTTAACCGCCTAACCAAGGAAGAAGAAATAGCCGCAAAAAGAAGCCAGATTAAAAATTTTATGATTGCTTCCTTCACCAAGCTCCCGAGCAACTCTCTACCTGCCCCTACTGCTGGTCAAAGTTTTGGGACCGTGATTGCTTTAGCCTCAACCACTGTTGCCCAGGCTAGCACGGAATAGGGCCAAGCTAGCAAAATGGCTCATTCCACCGATCCATCTGCCGAGCTTGTGGCTGAGCTGAGTATCAAGAAGCTAACACCTCCGTGGAAGCCAGAGTTGAAGTATCGGGGAAAAGAGATCCCAGTTAATGCTTTGATTTCTGGAGACAAAGAGCATCTTCTGGCTTTTGACTTGTCAAAAGTGTTACTTCTACCGGGCGGCATGACCGGGAGCGATCATGTTCCTGACACCCAGATGGTAAAGTTCGTGGTCAAGTCAATAACGACGGTAAGGAACTCTAAAATGTTTCCAACAGCTCGCTTGGTAGGATTGCTTGTTCGGTCTAACTTTCTCGTGTTCACTTGCAGGCAATCAAGAAGACCCACCTGGTGATGGACTGCATTCTCAAGCTGCGACATAAAGTGACCGAGTTGACTACTGCTCGCAAGAATGCCTCCAACGAGTTGGGCTATGCTAAGGCCTCGCTTAAGATCGCGAATGCTGACAACGCCAAGCTCTTCAGCTAGCTCGATAGTGCTGAGCAAGAGAGGGATTTACTGCGCACCGAGCTGGAGGAGCTAAAGAAAAGGAAGGATGAAGGGGAGAAGGCTGCTGAGGATCGTAGCTTCAAGGATGCCAAAGAAATTTATACCAAACAAGTCAATGCCACCAAAGGTATCTTCTTTCAGTTCAACTAGAAGGCTGCTTGTGAAAAACTCGGTCAACGCCCTTCTACCAAGGTGTTTGCCTCTTCTCCTCCCATTTTCCTACCAGACTATATGGTCCCTTACACTAATGATGTTTTCAATGCCTTGCAAGGAAAGGAGACCGAGGGAGATGCTACCGAGGAAAAGGCCGAGGTAGCTACCAAGCAAGAGGGGACCACCCAGCTAGAGCACAGTGCTAACGAAAGAACCTCTGTGGTCGATCTGGAGGACACCGGGGTTGGAGCTGGAGACGAATTTGCTGATCTTTCGCCTTTTGTTTAACTTCATTTTTGCTTGTATTTTATTTTTTATTTTTGAGCCATGTAACCGGGCTATCGGCCCCCCAACTATTGTACTTGAATTTTCAATCAATGGAAATTTTGTAATGCATTTTTCTTTCTTGCAACCGTGCAACATTATTGAACAAAACAGCAACTTCCTTAGTCGGGCAATATCATCTCGGTCGCAAAGATCGAAGAAAATATCAACTCCTTTTAGCTGGGCAAAATCATCTCGGCTAGAAGGTGGGGGTTGAACAATTCATCAATTCTTTTAGTCGGGAAAAATCATCTCAGCTAAAAGGTGAGAGTTGAACAAATCATCACTCTTTTAACCGGGCAAAACCATTTCGGCTAAAAGATGAAGTTGAACAAAACATCAACTCCTTCTAGCCAGACAAAATCATCTCGTCTAGAAGATTGAGTTGAACAAAACATCAACTCCTTTTAGCCAGGCAAAATCATCTCGGCTAGGAGATTAGAGTTGAACAATTCATCAACTTCTTCAGCCGGGTAAAATCATCTCGGCTGAAAGGCTGGAGTTAAACAATTCATCAACTCCTTCAGCCGGGTAAAACCATCTCGGCTAAAAATGACAATTCACCAACTCCTTTAGCCGGGTAAAAACATCTTGGCTAAACGTTGAAGTAAGTCACCCCTCGCCTAAGGTAAATCCAACAAGAAAATGGAGAGCAATACAACAGTTTTCTAAGAAAAATGACTTTCATTTCCATTACATATAGATTTCATAGATTTCTAACAAATTTGGAAAATTACATCGCAAAATTGGGGGGGTGTACATCGAAAGTTCAAACTAGAAATAATAGAACTTCAAATTTGCCGTCTTCCATGGCCGTGGCATGGCTTGGCCGTGTAGACGTCCCTGAACGCCCCGGGAGGGATGAGTCCCGTTCTGTTCATTTTGGGCTCACTACAGTTCGGACTCAAATTGTCACGGTTCTTAATCTGAACCAAAGAGTCCAAATCCGGCAAATCGTTTTGAGAAAAATAGATTTTTTTGAAAAGAAGTGTCAAACATGGACTGCTTTGCCAGATACAGAGTCGCCACCTAAATATTTTATTTTTGGGGAAATTTAGGAAACCCTGACTCGTTTGCCTAAGGCCACGTGTCCGTCATCACCAAAGTTACCTCGGCTCGGGAACTTGGGTACGATTGGGGAAGGTCACTTCGTGAGCACCCCCGCTCACCCGATCAAAGATCGACCTCTGCTAACCATGATATCTAGTTTTGAAAACATTATGCGTTCTTATTCCGATTATTAGCTTAGATTTACTATGTGATGCGCACAACATATAAGTATAGACTGGATCGCCTGAATTGGAACAAAACATTTCATGTTTGTTTTTGAAAGATGGTTTGCTACTCGCAAGTAGGCTTAAAATGCAGATTTTACCACCCTCGGGTGGGTTTAGAAAACATGGTTTTGCCACTATCTAGTGGGCTTAAAACTCACAGTTGATGATTTGTTCCAATCCAAATAACCCAACCTTCACCCACAGGCATTCAGGCAGTTATATCACATAAGCATATAGCCTCATGGTAAGCATGCTATCATGGCAGTCACTTACACGCATGCAAAGATGCTAAAGCATAAAAACTTACTGAGTACTCCAAGCCAAAACAGAAACTATGTTAGAAATCCATGCATGATCCTAACTATACAGAAATGCCTAATGCAACACATACAAAATGCAACTAAGATA
This sequence comes from Camellia japonica, assembly GCA_030407325.1. Classification (NCBI taxonomy): domain Eukaryota; kingdom Viridiplantae; phylum Streptophyta; class Magnoliopsida; order Ericales; family Theaceae; genus Camellia; species Camellia japonica. The sequence continues at coordinate 19,626 of JAPPVO010003485.1, read as the reverse complement.
GGCTCGGCTATTCTAAACATGGCATATGGGATGCTACAGCTAGCAAGTATTCAACTTGGAATTGAAATACAATGCAGTGAGTTATGATGCGCCGAGCCTGGTGCATGCAAAACAGATGAATGAATGCAAACATGCTATCATACTGTATGCTAATTGAAACATGCCCTAATCTAACCATCATAAGCTGGTAAATAAAAGGGAGAAAGACGTGGGGTTGGAAGACATACATCACACGCACGCACACTTATTACAATTGTGCCCTCGCTCGGAGGGTCCAAATAAATAATACAGTCCCGAATAAATAATACAGTCCAAATGAGTACAAAACCCTAATTAATTAACAAATTAATCTAGGAAAGCAATAAATTAGCATGCAAGCTAGGGACTGCCTCGACTGTGCTCCGGATAATGAATGATGCATGCTCGGGTTGCCTTGCGCGAAAATCCATTGCGATGCCCCAATTAGCCTCTGTTTACAATTAAGCCCGGAATATTGTGCAAAGCTTTGAAAGGCTGTTGATTCTTGATTTGCTACAACAGAGAGCAAGAAAGGGGCATGGCAAAGTATTTTCACATATGTATGCTTGACTACTCTTCAGGGAGTGTAGTCATCGATCCTCGTGCCACCAATCACGCATATCGATGCATGATGGCCGAGGAGTCGAATTGCATGACTCAATATGAAATGAATGCACACGAAAACACCACAAGACCGAGACTCCATCATGGATAATCCGGAGTGTCGGTGACCGGGAATTAAGACACGTTCCGTCACTCGGAGTACAAAACGTCCGTCGTTTCCCGTGCTCGGGCTAACTCCTATCCCAAACACAATGCAAATGAGATGGTATGCACCATGCAACTAATATGCAACCTAGCATACACAATGCTATGAAATGGCATACGCAATGCTCGATGTAACACGACATACACAATGCTCTAACATGCAACCTAGCATACGCAATGCTATGAAATGAAATGGCATACGCAATGCACGATGGACTTACACCAACATGAGTGGACCTCAGCACACTCACATCAGTGGCCATAAAATGAAAATGAGACTAGCGAAATGCGTGCACGCATGCACGCAAACCGAGGACCGAACCTAAGGCACCAAATGCCACTCTAACAAGGCATGGCAAGGCATGAAACATGACATTCAAACATGCAAATTCCAGCACTGAATCATGATGCAAAATAATCCCGAATCATGGATATATGGCATACAATGCATGGAATGGTCCCGAAACTCAAAGTTAGGCACATATATTGGCTTATAGCTATACAAAGCATGCATTATTTGACCATGAAGCACAAAGACAGAGCCAAGGCAGTCCTAAAACATGAACATTTCCAGTTCAAAGCATGGCCAAAAGATGCTAGCAAGATGGCCTAACATAGCATGCAATTTTGACTAGCAAACATGGGTTACATGGCATGTACATGAAGCAGGTGAGAACTCATCAAACCAGAAAAAATAAGTGAACAAAACATGCCAAAATATGCCCAAATAAACATGGAAATGCAGCCAACACATGCACAAATGAGGGGCTCCTTCGGAAGGGCATACAAGGGGTTATTAAGCACATGCATCAAGGACACTTAGCATGGAAAAATTAACTCTGGAAATCAAATATGATAGTCCTAAAACTCATCAAATTGGCCCTGAAATCAGTCAACAAAGCATGCAAGATAGGGCTCTTTGGAAGGCCAAAAAGACCATCAAGCAAAACAAGGTGAGAGGGGTCACCCCCTCTGCTTTTGGCCTTCAAGAATACACCTAAGCCATTGAAAATCTGCTGGATTTTAGTGGCTAAGAGGCCAAACCATGGCCAATGCAAGTGTTCTAATGCATAGCCCTAATCATGAAGAGATGAAGCATGCATAGGGGGAAAATGACCCCAAACAGAGAATAAACCTTAATCAAACATGAAGATAATGTCAAAACAAGACTTTTTTCAGTTTAGGTCGAGGTCCAAAAAGGCTCACAAATAAGGCTAATGTACCATGCAAAAACAGCCCTAAAAGAGAGATTAAACAAACAGGGTAGCAAAAGGCCTCAAACAACGAAGATCCCGTCAACAAAGTTGAAGAGGGGCTCAAATCAAGATACTTTACAGTTTATGGAAAATCTCGAATATGCTCACAAGTAAGGCTACAATATGACGCAAAAATGGCCCTAAAAGAGAGATAAAGGGCAAAAGGCAGTAGATGGCCTCAAACAGCAAAGAGCCCTTCAATAAAGTTGAAGAGGGGCTCAAAATAAGGTACTTTACAGTTTGGCTCGAAGCCCAGAAATGTAAGAAAAAGGGGCTAAGAGATGAAGCAAGATAAGACTAGAAAAGGGGAAAAGAGGACTCACCTTGTAGCACAGAACCACAGCAGCTTTTGGTCCAAGAAAATGAGCTCCTAACCTCTGAAAATCAGCCTCAAGGTGTTGGAATGGAGGATGGAGGTGGTAGGCTATGAGTTGGTGTGTAAATGGTGCAAGAACAAGGGTGTTTTGAAGCTTGGAAGAGAGGGATATGGAGGTTTGTATGCAAAGGCTCCAGCTGGTTTTTTGTAACCCTTAGAAATGGAGGTGGGGTGCTGGTTATATAGAGGAGAGAGGCCAAGGAAAAAGGGGGGAAAACCAATTCAAATTTCCCTCCCAAAAGGGCAGACCCTCGGGTAGGGGTCTGGTACAAAACAGCTGGCACAGCTGGAATGCACCAGGAGAGAGAAGTTTGGCCGGCCAGGTTCAAGAGGTTCAGGTGGCCGGCCGACCAGGTGCAAAAGGGTCAAAAGAATTGCTGGCCGGCAACCCCAAAAAGGTGGCCTCCCAGATGAGTGCAACACAGCTGTATGGTCAAAACCCATAAAATGTGAACCAAGAGAGAGAAAAACTAGCTTTTTAGAGGGGTTCAAAAGGGTCAAGAACAATTGTTGGCCGGCCTACCCATATTGGTGGCCTCCCAAGTGTGTACAACACAATGGTATGGTGGAAAGTCAGAAAAAGTGGCCCGGGAATGGGAAAACCAGCTTTCTAGTAAGAAAACGGGCGACGAAGAGCGATGAAGAAAAAAGCTGGTTTTTCAGAAAAATTGCTGGCCTCCCACCCTCCTACAACCTTCCTAACAATGAAAATAAGGTCTCCGCCAAAAATGAACCAAACCGATGCAAAACGAAGGTTCGGGGGCCAAAACGCGCGGCCGAGGCCCTGAAAGCTGACTGTTAAGCACCGGAGGTGGCGTTCGACCACGAAGTTGGTCTCTCGGCCACAGTGTCCCTCAAAAGGGAGGAAACAAGGTGTATGCCAAAAACCAGAGCGATCGGAGGTAGTTAAGCAGTCCCGAACCGAGGCACACGGCCGACGGCTCCGAAAACTGGGAACCGGGCTCCAAACGAGAAAAATGGCCTATGACCACGAAACGTAGCCTACGGCCACTGAGAGATGGTCTACGAGACCTCTCCCTCCCTTCGGGAAGAGAAAACAAAGAAAACAGGGCCTGGTTCGCAAACCGAGGCAAGGCACAAAAGAGTGCGGAAGTCCGGAGGCAAGGCTCGCGGCCGAGACTCCGCAACCTCAGAACGAGCACAATATGCAACATCACCGAGCGCTCAGTTGGTGACATCTGAGTCTTAAGGTCAGTCAAAAATGGGGTGTCTACAGTTGCCCCTCTTTGACAGAACTTGAAAGTCATAAGTGACGGGAGTGAATGTCAAAGCCCAGAGACGACCCATTTTTGACAAGGTCGAAGACTCAGACAAACATACAAGATAACAAAGAAATGTGCCCGCAGACATGCCTGCAGGCAGGGGGCAAAATACAAAGCGATACGCACAAAGCCGGATGTGACTCGATGATCATGCGAAGCAGCAAGCTGCAATGAAGCAAATATTCACAATAGATGCAACAGTTTTAAGCAAGAATGCAAAGCAAACTACATTTCATGCAATAAGAATGTAAGAGGATTATACAATTCTCGTTACATCTCACATGGAGAATACAATACCGTCCGGCTCGTCTGGTCGCGCCAGCTTCAAATGAACCATACATACAATATCGCACCTCATGCTGCTGGGGGTCTTTTGCTTCTTCTTAGTCGAACCACAGGTACTACTTTTCTCCCTGGCCATGGTCGCAGCTTTCCCTATTCTCCAACAGGGTGACAGACTAGGTTGATTCGATATCCAGAATTGAGGCGTATACATATGCTATCTCAATCTATGGGGCTGCCATACAGATTTCAGCCGAGGATATACCCCTGGGTATTTAAACCAGACTTTAGTCTCAGAAATCCCGAACCTTTGCGTTCTAGGCATAAGCCATTCGAACTCTAGTTTCCACCGTCTCAGTTGTTCTCCTAGGAACTCACCGCGAACACAGGCAGGTGGCTATACCAGACCACCGGAAGTCGTTCGGGCACGACAAACACCAAAGGAATTGCACCTTTAGAGGATTTAAGGTCTCCTAGACCAGAGAGTGCACAAGACAATGCGAATAAAGGTGCAGGATTTAAGGTCTCCCAGATCAGGTGAGTGCACAAGACAATGCGAGCTAAAGGTGCACAAAACAATGCGAGCAGATGCACAAAATAGTGCGATGCTAAAGGTGCACAAAACAGTGCGAGCAGATGCACAAAATAGTACAATGCTAAAGGTGTACAAAACAGTGCGAGCAGGTGAATGCATAAAACAGTGCGATACAGGTAAGGTGCACAAGATAGCGCAATGCAATGCACTAACAAGTGCAGGTGAGGTGTGCAAGGTAGCGCGAGTGTAAATGCATGCACAATGCAGGACTTGGTACACAACTTACGACATAGCATTCCATTCATTTGGCACACAGCTCACAACACAACACTTTGTTTGTTTGGCGCGCGGCTCACAACACAATATTCTATTCTTTCGGCACGCAGCTCGAAACACAGCACTCTGTTTATCTGGGCACACAGCTCTTTTGGGCACACAGCTTATTTCGGGCACACGGCTCATTTTCGGGCACACAGCTCATTTTCGGGCACACAGCTCATTTTCCGAGCACACAGCTCATTTTCGGGCACACAGCTCCTTTTTCGGGCACACAGCTCGTTTTCCGAGCACACAGCTCATTTTCAGGCACACAGCTCCTTTTTCGGGCACACATCTCATTTTCGAGCACACGGCTTGTTTTTCGGCACACAGCTCCTTTTTGGCACACAGCTTATTTCGGGCACACGGCTCATTTTCGGGCACACAGCTCATTTTTTCAGGCACACAGCTCGTTTTTTTCGGGCACACAGCTCATTTTCCGAGCACACAACTCGTTTTTCGGGCACACAGCTCATAACACGCTCAATCTGAACACTCAGTCCATAACGCAGCATTTGGTTTGCATTTTGAACACACAGCTCAAGCACTTGAATTTCTGAACACGCAGCTCATACTTTTGTCGTGAACACGCAGCCCACCTTTTCTGAAATCTGAACACACAGCTCAAACTTTTTGTCGCGAACACGTAGCTCACCCTTTTTGAAATCTGAACACACAGCTCAAACTTTTGAATTTCTGAACACGCAGCCCATTTTGATTGTGGACACGCAGCACACACTTGTTGAAAAAAGTTGAACACGCAGCCCAAACTTTTGAATTTCTGAACACGCAGCCCATTTTGATATTGAACACGCAGCACACACTTGTTGAAAGTTGAACACACAGCCCAAACTTTTGAATTTCTGAACACGCAGCCTATTTTGATTGTGAACACGCAGCACACACTTGTTGAGAGTTGAACACGCAGCCCAAACTGTTGAGTTTCTGAACACGCAGCCCATTTTGATTGTGAACACGCAGCACACACTTGTTGAAAGTTGAACACACAGCTCACTGTTTTTGAAGTCTGAACACACAGCTCAAACACTTGATGTTGAACACACAGCTCGAACTTTGGGATGAACACACAGCCCATAGTTTTTTTTGAAGCCTGAACACACAACTCAAACACTTGACTTTCTGAACATGCAGCTCAAATTTTGATTGTGCATACGCAGCACACACTTGTTGAAAGTTGAACACGCAGCCCAAACTTTTGAATTTCTGAACACGCAGCCCATTTTTTGATTGTGAACACGCAGCACACACTTGTTGAAAAAAGTTGAACACGCAGCCCAAACTTTTGAATTTCTGAACACGCAGCCCATTTTGATTGTGAACACGCAGCACACACTTGAGGTGAACACACAGCCCACAGTTTTTGAAAGTTGAACACGCAACCCAAACTCTTGATGGTGAACACACAGCCCACTGTTTTGAAAGTTGAACACGCGGCCCAAACTTTTGATAGTGAACACACAGCCACTGTTTTGAAAGTTGAACACGCAGCCCAAACTCTTGAGGTGAACACGCAGCCCACAGTTTTTGAATGTTGAACACGCAGCCTAAACTCTTGAGGTGAACACGCAGCCCACTGTTTTGAAAGTTGAACACGCAGCCCAAACTCTTAAGGTGAACACGCAGCCCACAGTTTTTGAAAGTTGAACACGCAGCCCAAACTCTTGAGGTGAACACGCACGCAGCCCACAGTTTTTGAATGTTGAACACGCAGCCCAAACTCTTGAGAGTGAACACATAGCCCACAGTTTTTGAAAGTTGAACACGCAGCCCAAACCCTTGATGGTGAACACACAGCCCACAGTTTTATTTGCACGTAGCGCACATTGAACACACAGTTCTTACATTTCACTTTTGAATTCACAGCTCATTCATTTCATTTGCACGCAGCTCATTCATTTGATTCTGAACACGTAGCTCATACATTTTCATTTGCGCACAGCTCATTATTAATTCTGAACACGCAGCTCACAAATTTTCATTTCTGAACACATAGCTCATTCACTTCATTTTGAACACGCAGCTCACATATTTCAATTCTGAACACGCAGCTCATATATTTTCATTTCTGAACACACAGCTCATTCTTTTCATTTTGAACACGCAGCTCATATATTCAATTCTGAACACGCAGCTCATATATTTTCATTTCTGAACACACAGCTCATTCTTTTCATTTTGAACACGCAGCTCATATATTTCAATTCCGAACACGCAGCTCATATATTTCAATTCCGAACACGCAGCTCATAAATTTGCATTTCTGAACACACAGCTCATTCTTTTCATTTTGAACACGCAGCTCATGACACGAAACTGCTCGATCTGAACACGCGGCTCATAACACAGTATTCTTTTAATTTTGAACACATAGCTCATTTTGAACATACAGGATGCGATGACGGAACTTACAGAAGTTGAAACAAACTCAGATGCCCGACATTTTTCCCTTTTTTCTTTTGCTTCGAAGTCTAGAACCTATATAGCTTCAGATAGGTCCCGGTTTTACTGTTTTCACATAACTCGGGTTGAACCCTGCGATTTTTGAAAGAACAAAATCTCGTTTTGCACAAGCATGGAGAATGGCACAACACTTTGAGCACAAAGCGATTTTTTTTGAAATTGAAATTGAAATTTAGAATGATTTCTCAACCGGGTATTGAGCCTACAACTGACCACAGTCAAAACGACTCAATCAACGAAAAACAAAGGTAGAACAACCGAAACACAACTCAACAAAGGAAAAACAAGGTAAAACAACCTAAACACACCGAGTGACACTCGAAATGACTCAAAACAAGAATCGAGAGAAAGCAAAAGACACGACACTCAGACGTATTGGAAAGACGAGAGAACTCTCAGATCGCGAGGAGCCAGTTTCTCTGGGTATTTGTTTCCCACCCTTTCTAATTTGTGATTCTCACGTCACTTGGCCCTCAGGCTCTGTTTTTTCACGAAAAAGCCCTTTTCTCACTTTTTCTCTTAACTCACATCTCTCTATTCTTCAATCTCTCATTTTTTATCCCTCCCCTGGGTGGTCGATGGATAAACAAGAAGTTACGGGCTCGTGCCCCTAGCATAGAGCTTTCAGCCCCTTGTTAACAGCTTCAACTGTGCCCTTTTCCGTAGGTAGAGTGCCCTTCTTGGCAAGTATGGTGCCCTTACTGACAACGGGGAAAAGACAGGAAGCCTAACTCAACTGTGCCCTTAGTTCATTATTTTGACCATTTTTGTTTTTTTTGTTTTTTTTTTTGGCTTCTGCTTAAAATAATTTTAACCAAAATGAGAGTTAGATTAACGCGCTTGTTCGATTTTTTGATTTGAAATCATGCGAGTTAGGTTATGAGCACTGAAAATTTTCCTTTTTTGGGTTCAAGAAATGGTCCAGTTTTGGAAAAAAAAGAATACTTTTCGAGAGAATTAGTCGACTTCATTAAAAATTCTCAAAAACTATTTTTGCAAATGGCCACTGCTCAACGAGCATAGAACCCACTCTCGAGATGCACAGCCTCAGATTTGAAGGAAAATTGCCCCTTGCTTGAAGGGAGCTGCGTGGCAACGGAAAGTTGCCCCTTGTTTGAACGGCACTGCAGCGCATTGAATGGCAACGAAAAGTTGCCCCTTGTTTGAATGGCACCGCAGCGTATTGAATGCCAACGGAAAGTTGCCCCTTGTTTAAATGGCACTGCAGCGCATTGAATGGCAACGGGAAGTTGCCCCTTGTTTGAATGGCACCGTAGCGTATTGAATGGCAACGAAAGTTGCCCCTCGTTTGAATGGCACCGCAGCGCATTGTAGTCAGTCCTCAGAGTGACGAACACAACCAAATTCTCGAATGCAGAGAAGGCGAAGATGATCAAAACCATTACATGGGCACAATCAATTTGAAGTGTTTTACGGCTGGACTTTAGAATGAAGTTGCCTACGTATCCCAAAGATGGGAATCAAGCCTTACGTAGTTCGGGGTAAGGTACACTCAGGTATTTCACCTTCACTTTTTGCGCTCTAACTTTTGCCAAGGCCGCCCTTCCGGGTTTTCAACCTTGCGAGCTCTGTTTTTCCTTTCTTTTCATTTCTTTTTTTGTTTTTCTTTTTTGTTTTTTTCTTTGCGTTTTTCTCTTCTTTTTTTTTTTTGTTCTTTTGTTCTTTTCTTTTCTTTTGTTCTTTTTCTTCTTTTCTTGCTCTAACTTTTGCCTGGGTTGCCCTTCCGGGTTTTCGGCCCAACGAGCCTCTCAAGGGTAAAAGTGTAGCTTTGTCCATGTCAAATGTTTTTGAATCTTGAAGTCATCTGAATCCAGGAGAATGGCTGCTGTTCGTCGATGATGCAGGAGTCCATCCAATAGGGGGGGCTGAATTTGCCCCTAGTGTTGTGGATAGGAACTCAGTGTCCTTCAGCGATACCTTCTTTTTTTCTTCCCTTCTGGAATTTGGCATTCTTGCCAGTCTTTATTGACTTGCGGAATGATCCACCTTTGGCTTTTCGAGCTGTTTGACATTTTTGCCCCTAATTCGAGGGGTGCTTCTGATCCAGCTTTGCAAGCTTCTTTTGACGACATCTGATCTTTTGATTGACTTCCCTGCCCCTAGTTCAAGGGCTGCTTCTGATCCGGCCACACAGCCTCACTTGTGGTTGACCATTGAACATTCTGAATCTAAGTTCAAGGTTCGAAAGCAAGGGGTCGAGTCTCGAGGTTGAGAGCGATCCTAGGCTGCACAATCTCAAGAGCGATTCCACACAGGTCTTCGCAAGACGGCGCAAAACATTTTTGAAACCTTTTAAGAAAGCGACTAATCGCTCGCGCTGAAGACAGTGTAGACCAATCTGGATCAAGCCAGGATCCTTTTTAGTACTCACATTATCAAGCATGATTTCATTCATTAAGGCTCAGCATGCCTCTCTTTCTCTCACTTGATCAAATTTTTGCAAATCCCGAGGAATTCTTTCCTCTTAGTTTTCACTGTAGTGTTCAAAAAGAGTTTTTGAAAAACTTAGGTCGATGTAATGAATTCAAGCACAAAAGAGCAGGCGAAATGCAATTGCCGTTTCATTCAAGTTTGCTGGCAAACAGGTTCAAAGCAAAAACAAGCACAAAAACATGACAGGCACAACTGTTTCGATTAGATCTCCTGGCGTGACTGGCTCCCCAGCAGAAACAGACTCAAAAGAAAACGAAAAGACAAACACAAAACAAGCAAGTGATGTCCGTGGTAACACCCCCGAATCACCCGACTCCAACAAAACAGGACTGACTCGGTACAACAAGACAGACCTAACTGACTCAGTAAGAAAAGACTGACTCTATGCAAAAGACTGACTCAATACAGCGCAACAAGACTGACTCAATACCCAAGTCAGAAAATACAAAAAACCAGCATTCACAAATGCTCAAAACAGTGCGTGCCATACACCATATCCGGAGTAAACTGAGTGCCGCCCGCAGGTGGTTCATCCCCCGATCACATCACATTATGCCCCCAAGTTCACCGATCCAGTGCCGATAGACTTTGCTGAGCTCGGCGGGAGGATGACCCCGTTGTCAAATAGATCCTGTACTTCATGGCGAAGACGGAAGCAGTTGTCGGTAGTATGGCCAGTTTGCTGATGGTATGCGCAGTACTGGGTAGCATCATGCGTAGCCGGAAAAGGGTTCGGGAGAGGCCGAGGCTCGAGGGGTTTGAGATGGCCTTGTCCAACAAGGATTTGGAGAGCTTTGGACAAAGGCATATAAAGGGCGTGGAAGACTCTGCGTCCTCGGGGCAGATACTTCGAAGTTTGCTGACTTTTACCGGATGCACTGGCAAAAGGATCGGCAGGTGCCGCCTTGGCTTTCTGATCTTTTCCCTGTGCAGGGTTAGAATTGGAGGGAACTGTTCGGGCATGACAGGGCCTATCCCGATTTTCTGTCTGGCTGGAACTCCCCTCGGTTGGAGTGGGGAAAGCATCATCCACAGTTTTAGCCACCACTGCAAATATTCGCTGTTTACTCAATCCTCCGGCTTTCAAAGCCTCGACTGCCCACAGCAGTTGTTCAACGGGATTAGCACCTGTTCCCACTTTGTTCTTAGCCTCAGCTTGATCGAGGGTTTGGGTTGCTATATCAGAGCGAAACCCGGTTGTTGTTGTCATGGCATGGCCATAGCTTGAGACAGCCTCAAGTTGGCTGAGCTCAATCACAATTCGCCCCAGTAGTGGGGGCTCTTGTGGCACAGAATTCCCGGGGTAGGATGTGGTTGGTGGCGAAGTCGAGATCCCGTAGGCGAGATCAGCCACAGATCGCTGAAGATCGCCGATCATTCCCATCAATTCAAATGTGGTGGGCTCACGAGCTTGACACAACTGTGGCGTCCAGACCGGGCACGCGGCAGGCGACCTGGGCGGATACGGTACATCAACATTGGTCTCATCCTGCAAGATGATTCCTTGGTCTAATGCGGCTGCCATAACCACAATTTCCTCTGAACTTTGCGACATCATAAGTCCGCTGAACTGAATGGTGACTGACGGATCAGATGTCTACCGTGCCTCAGCAAAGGAGAACACTGGCTATTCTGTACTAAATCTCTGAACCCCCCCCCCCTGAAACAGAAAACACGCAGCATTTCGGTCCAATCAGAACAGACACAAGCATAGCTAAATAACTGTACTCTACTACTAATCACTGTTCCCCAAAATCACTGCTCCCCAAAACTGAATCGGATACCCGCAGATAACTGATTTCCAAAATACTGAACTGGTGCCCGTAGGCCTGATACCCAAACTTGCGAACTGATACATGCATTCCCTGTAGAGACGCACTCTAAAAGCACATAACAGATAAGTGAGAGCCAAAACACCCCTATGTTGGGGTAGGGTTTCCCTGTCCTATTTTTTCAGGAGCTAGGGTTTCACTACGCACGCAGCGGTTTCGAACAACCTAACATCGGGTAAGCAACCTGTCCAAGTTTGGAATGGTCACTATGGATTCCGAATATGCGCTAGGTCGAATGGTCCAAAGGGTGCCCCAGTAAAACCGGGGTTTGTGTTCCCATACTGGCAGAGCCCGTAACCGGCAAGCCTTATGGCACGCAGCCTCTGGCAAACCGCTTAGGAATAGCAAATGGCAAACACGGTGTCCTAGGCACACCAATGCAAATGCAATGCAAAGAAACACATAAGTGTAGTCAAAAACCAGATATCATGAGTTCGAGTCAAGCTTTCTAAATCCCCAGTGGAGTCGCCAGAAACTGTAGATGTCCCCGAACGCCCCGGGAGGATGAGTCCCGTTCTGTCATTTTGGGCTCACTACAGTTCGGACTCAAATTGTCACGGTTCTTAATCTGAACCAAAGAGTCCAAATCCGGCAAATCATTTTGGGAAAAACAGATTTTTTTGAAAAGAAGTGCCAACATGGACTGCTTTGCCAGATACAGAGTCGCCACCTAAATATTTTATTTTTGGGAAAATTTAGGAAACCCTGACTCGTTTGCCTAAGCCCACGTGTCCGTCATCAGTAAATTTACCTCGGCTCGGGAACTTGGGTACGATTGGGGAAGGTCACTTCGTGAGCACCCCCGCTCGCCCGATCAAAGATCGGCCTCTACTAACCATGATATCTAGTTTTGAAAAACATTATGCGTTCTTATTCCGATTATTAGCCTAGATTTGCAAAATGCAACTAAGATAGGCTCGGCTATTCTAAACATGGCATATGGGATGCTACAGCTAGCAAGTATTCAACTTGGAATTGAAATACAATGCAGGAGTTATGATGCGCCGAGCCTGGTGCATGCAAAACAGATGAATGAATGCAAACATGCTATCATACTGTATGCTAATTGAAACATGCCCTAATCTAACCATCATAAGCTGGTAAATAAAAGGGAGAAAGACGTGGGGTTGGAAGACATACATCACACGCACGCACACTTATTACAATTGTGCCCTCGCTCGGAGGGTCCAAATAAATAATACAGTCCCGAATAAATAATACAGTCCAAATGAGTACAAAACCCTAATTAATTAACAAATTAATCTAGGAAAGCAGTAAATTAGCATGCAAGCTAGGGACTACCTCGACTCTGCTCCGGATGATGAATGATGCATGCTCGGGTTGCCTTGCGCGGAAATCCATTGCGATGCCCCAATTAGCCTCTGTTTACAATTAAGCCCGGAATATTGTGCAAAGCTCTAAAGGCTGTTGATTCTTGATTTGCTGCAATAGAGAGCAAGAAAGGGGCATGGCAAAGTATTTTCACATATGTATGGTTGACTACTCTTCAAGGAGTGTAGTCCTCGATCCTCGTGCCACCAATCACGCATATCGATGCATGATGGCCGAGGAGTCGAATTGCATGACTCAATACGAAATGAATGCACACGAAAACACCACAAGACCGAGACTCCATCATGGATAATCCGGAGTGTTGGTGACCGGGAATTGAGACACGTTCCGTCACTCGGAGTACGAAACGTCCCTCGTTTCCCGTGCTCGGGCTAACTCCTATCCCAAACACAATGCAAATGAGATGGTATGCACCATGCAACTAATATACAACCTAGCATATACAATGCTATGAAATGGCATAAGCAATGCTCGATGTAACACGACATACACAATGCTCTAACATGCAACCTAGCATACGCAATGCTATGAAATGAAATGGCATACGCAATGCACGATGGACTTACACCAACATAAGTGGACCTCAGCCACACTCACATCAGTGGCCATAAGATGAAAATGAGACTATCGAAATGCGTGCACGCATGCACGCAAACCGAGAACCGAACCTAAGGCACCAAATGCCACTCTAACAAGGCATGGCAAGGCATGAAACATGACATTCAAACATGCAAATTCCAGCACTGAATCATGATGCAAAATAATCCCGAATCATGGATATATGGCATACAATGCATGGAATGGTCCCGAAACTCAAAATTAGGCACATATATTGGCTTATAGCTATACAAAGCATGCATTATTTGACCATGAAGCACAAAGACAGAGCCAAGTCAGTCCTAAAACATGAACATTTCCAGTTCAAAGCATGGCCAAAAGATGCTAGCAAGATGGCCTAACATAGCATGCAATTTTGACTAGCAAACATGGGTTACATGGCATGTACATGAAGTAGGTGAGAACTCATCAAACCAGAAAAAATCAGTGAACAAATTATGCCAAAATATGCCCAAATAAACATGGAAATGCAGCCAACACATGCACAAATGAGGGGCTCCTTTGGAAGGGCATACAAGGGGTTATTAAGCACATGCATCAAGGACACTTAGCATGGAAAAATTAACTCTGGAGATCAAATATGATAGTCCTAAAACTCATCAAATTGGCCCTGAAATCAGTCAACAAAGCATGCAAGATAGAGCCTCTTTGGAAGGCCAAAAAGACCATCAAGCAAAACAAGGTGAGAGGGGGTCACCCCCCTCTGCTTTTGGCCTTCAAGAATACACCTAAGCCACTAAAAATCTGCTGGATTTCAGTGGCTAAGAGGCCAAACCATGGCCAATGCAAGTGTTCTAATGCATAGCCCTAATCATGAAGAGATGAAGCATGCATAGGGGGAAGATGACCCCAAACAGAGAATAGACCTTAATCAAACATGAAGATGATGTCAAAAAAAGACTTTTTTCAGTTTAGGTCGAGGTCCAAAAAGGCTCACAAATAAGGCTAATGTACCATGCAAAAACAACCCTAAAAGAGAGATTGAACAAACAGGGTAGAAAAAGGCCTCAAACAGCAAAGATCCCTTCAACAAAGTTGAAGAGGGGCTCAAATCAAGATACTTTATAGTTTATGGAAAATCTCGAATATGCTCACAAGTAAGGCTACAATATAATGCAAAAATGGCCCTAAAAGAGAGATAAAGGGAGAAAGGTAGTAGGTGGCCTCAAACAGCAAAGAGCCCTTCAACAAAGTTGAATAGGGGCTCAAAATAAGAAACTTTACAGTTTGGCTCGAAGCCCAGAAATGTAAGAAAAATGGGCTAAGAGATAAAGCAATATAAGACTAGAAAAGGGGAAAAGAGGACTCACCCTTGTAGCACAGAACCACAGCAGCTTTTGGTCCAAGAAAATGAGCTCCTAACCTCTGAAAATCAGCCTCAAGGTGTTGGAATGGAGGATGGAGGTGGTAGGCTATGAGTTGGTGTGTAAATGGTGCAAGAACAAGGGTGTTTTGAAGCTTGGAAGAGAGGGATATGGAGGTTTGTATGCAAAGGCTCCAGCTGGTTTTTTGTAACCCTTAGAAATGGAGGTGGGGTGCTGGTTATATAGAGGAGAGAGGCCAAGGAAAAAGGGGGGAAAACCAATTCAAATTTCCCCCCCAAAAGGGCAGACCCTCGGGCAGGGGTCTGGTGCAAAACAGCTGGCACAGCTGGAATGCACCAGGAGAGAGAAGTTTGGCCGGCCAGGTTCAAGAGGTTCAGGTGGCCGGCCGGCCACCTCCCCTGGCTGGCCGACCAGGTGCAAAAGGGTCAAAAGAATTGCTGGCCGGCGACCCCAAAGAGGTGGCCTCCCAGATGAGTGCAACACAGTTGTATGGTCAAAACCCAGAAAATGTGAACCAAGAGAGAGAAAAACTAGCTTTTTAGAGGGGTTCAAAAGGGTCAAGAACAATTGCTGGCCGGCCTACCCATATTGGTGGCCTCCCAGGTGTGTACAACACAATGGTATGGTGGAAAGTCAGAAAAAGTGGCCCGGGAATGGGAAAAACCAGCTTTCTAGTAAGAAAAACGGGCGACGAAGAGTGATAAAGAGAAAAGCTGGTTTTTCAGAAAAATTGCTGGCCTCCCACCCTCCTACAACCTTCCTAACAATGAAAATAAGGTCTCCGCCAAAAATGAACCCAAACCGATGCAAAACGAAGGTTCGGGGGCCAAAACGCGCGGCCTAGGGCCCCGAAAACTGACTGTTAAGCACCGGAGGTGACGTTCGACCACGAAGTTGGTCTCTTGGGCCACAGTGTCCCTCAAAAGGGAGGAAACAAGGTGTATACCAAAAACCGGAGCAATCGGAGGTAGTTAAGCGGTCCCGAACCGAGGCACACGGCCGACGGCTCCGAAAACTAGGAACCGGGCTCCAAACGGGAAAAATGGCCTATGACCACGAAACGTAGCCTACGGCCACTAAGAGATGGTCTACGAGACCTCTCCCTCCCTTCGGGAAGAGAAAACAAAGAAAACAGGGCCTGGTTTGCAAACCGAGGGAAGGCACAAAAGAGTGCGGAAGTCCGAAGGCAAGGCTCGCGGCCGAAACTCCGCAACCTCAGAACGAGCACAATATGCAACATCACCGAGCGCTCAGTTGGTGACGTCTGAGTCTTAAGGTCGGTCAAAAATGGGGTGTCTACAGGCCGTTGAGATCTTCGAGGTGGTATGCCCTTTTGCCAGCCAGTCCGATTATCTTGTAAGGCCCTTCCCAATTTGCCCCTAGCTTTCCTTCGCCCGGCACTGGAGTGTTACCCATCACCTTCTGCAAAGCCCAATCCCCAACCTTGAATTGTCTGGGGTGAACTGTTTTGTTATACTTCTTGGACAGTTCTTGTTGGTATGCAGCGATGTGGATCAGTGCCTTCTCTTTGCGTTCTTCTGCAAGGTCCAACTCTAGGGCGATGGCTTCCGCATTTAAGTCCGGCTCAAAATTTTCACTTCGGATGATGGGCATGCCAATCTCCAATGGGATGACCGCCACCGTGCCATATGCCAAGGCAAAAGGCATCTCCCCTGTCAAGCATCGTGGCATTGTTCGGTAAGCCCAGAGGACATTAGGAAGTTCTTCGGTCGATCTTCCTTTGGTTTTCTTTAGTTTTTTCTTCAACCCATCCAAAATAGTCTTGTTTGATGCTTCGGCTTAGCCATTCAACTAAGGATAGGCCGGTGTTGAATTATAGAACTCTATCTTCAACTCTTTGCAGAATCCTCTGAACAACTTTCCATCAAACTGGGTGCCGATGTTGGATATTAACACTTCGGAGACCTCAAACCGCGTGGTAACATTCTACCAAACAAATTTCTTTACATCTTTTTCCTTGATGGTCGCTAGGGGCTCGATTTCTACCCATTTGGTGAAGTAATCTTTTATGGCTATGAAGAACTTGCAGTTGCCTAGGGCAGTAGGGGTGGTCCCACTATGTCAAGCCCCCACATTACGAACAACCAAGGACTTGTGAGAGGAAAGAGTTTTCTCACTGGTTGATGAATCTGATGTGCAAATTTCTAGCACTTTTCGCATTTCTCACATACTTCTGGGCGTCGGCCTACATACTTGGCCTCCAATACCCTTGTGAAATAACGCGGTAGGCCAAAAATCTTCCCCTAATATGGCTTTCGCACATTCCTTCATGGATTTCAAATAGAAAGGCTTCAACTTTGCATGGATGGACGCATTTCAAGTAAGGTCCTATGAAAGACTTCTTATACAAGAGCTAGGCAGGAAGAGCCAAAACAACTCATATTTAACCTGGATTTTGTTTGCTTCTTTTTTTGTCGATTGGTAAAGCTCTATCTTTCAAGAAACTTACAATAGGATACATGCACGAAGGACCTAACTCGGCACAAAAGATTTCCACCTTCTCTGGTTCTTCGATGCTAGGTCTTGGGAGAAATTCAATCAAGAGAGGGTTGGGAGTTGATTTGTCGGCCATGGAGGCTATATTGGCAAATTCATCTGCTCACTCATTGTCTTCTCGGCCGATTTGTTGAACTCGTATTGCTTGAAATTTCTTGATTTGCTCTTTCACCAAGGTCTGGTACTTGGCCATCCTGTTATCCTTAGCTTCATACTCTTCAGACACTTGGTTGACAACGAGTTGGGAGTCGTTGTAAACCATTAGCTCAGATGCTTTCAATTGGAGTGCACTTTTTAGCCCAGCTAGCCGTGCTTCGTATTCAGCTTCATTGTTTAACGCAAGAAATCCAAGTGTGATGGAATGTTCAATGGTCAATCCGTTTGGAGAGATTAAAACCACGCCTAACCCGGCGCCATGTCTGTTTGAAGCGCCATCGACGAAAAGTTTCCACATCTTGCTGATAAAAAGCTTCCAACATTTTGTAGGGTCTTGAGAGTTATAAAGAACCAAACGTTTTCAGTTGCTCGGCTGCTTAGCTATTTTCGCATCAAGCATGTCGTTATCAATTGTAACTTGCATGGCTTCGTCCCCCTTGGCATTGCGGTGTCGGGCTTAACGGAGTGTTCTGTTATTCCAAACCCGTCAATGCATTACGAGGTTGTGGTTGTCCTTTGGGCGACGGATTCGTGGTCTGGCACGCAATTTTTACATCATCTTCTATGTTTGTCTCGTTAAGGGGGTTGAAGTGGATCAGAATGGGATTTGGCCGTGCAATTTCCACAGTGCCTACCCCTCTTTGTTCTGTTGCATTGGTAAGATCCACCGGGCAGATCAGATGAGTTCTTGGGGAAAATTCTACAACAAAGTCGACCAATGCTTGGGCCTTGATGGCAGTTTGGGGTTGGAACTTGATGTCAAACTACCCCAACTCGACCACCCATTTCACTATGTGACCAAAAAAGTCAACCGTTTCAAACAAGACTTTTAATGGAAATTCTGTTAGTACAATGATTGTGTGCCCATGAAAATAATTTACCAACTCCCTGGAGGCCATCATCAATGCTAAGGCAAGTTTTTGGAGCGGCAAGCATCTCGATTTTGCAGAGAGTAAGGTTTTGCTCACATAGAAAATCAGTAGATGTTGTATGTCTTCCGCCCTAACAAGTACCGCACTGATGTCTTCCGCCTAGAGGTAGAATTCTTCACCTTACTTCGGCGTGACAGGGACGAACATCTTGGTAACCATACTCTGAAAAGTTATTTCAGCATTTTTTAACCCGAAGGGCATAACTTTGTAGCAAAATAACCCTCTTGGTGTCATGAATGAAGTAATCTCCCAGTCAGGCTCGTGCATGGTGATCTAGTGATAGCCGCGGTATGTATCCAGGAAACTGAACCTATTGTGTCTAGTTGTAAGGTCCACCAGTTGATCGATCCAGGGCAATGAGAAGCTATCCTTAGGGTAGGCTCTATTCACAGTCTTGTAATCAACACAAACCCTCCATTTTCCATTCTTCTTTGGCACGATAACGGTGTTGGAAATCCACTGAGGATAATGCACTTCCTCGATTGCCCTGCGTCTAGCAAGTTCTTTACCTCCTCTGCCACTACCTCGGTGTGGTGAAGTGCTGATCACCGTGATCTCTGTATGAAAGGCTGAGCACCTGGGAAAATGTTGAACTGGTGGCAAATGAAGTTTGGATCGATGCCAGGCATATTTTAAGATGTCCATGCAAACACTTCGATATTTGCTACCAAGAAGTCTATAATTTCCAATCTCTCTTGGGTGGTCAAGGATGACCCTATCATAAAAAATTTGCTTGGATCACTTTCATTGATCTTCACTTCCACCAAGTCTTTAACAGCTTTTTCTTCAACATTTTTGCCTACGTCGTCCAGGACCGTCTGATCCTCTGGCCCTTCAATCATTTGCACGAAGCCTTTGGCAGCTTGGCTTCCATTTATGGCCACAAAACATTGTTTTTCCATGACTTGATCACCCCACACTTCTTCTATCATGCCGATGGCCGAGGGAAACCTCATTACTTTGTGGTAAGTCGACGCTACCGCCTTCATGGCATGAAGTCATCCTCTGCCAAGGATCAAGTTGTAAGTTGAGGGCACCTTCAACACCCAAAATTTTACTTGCTTGACAACAAACCCCACTTTGACCAGTAGGATGATTTTCTCAATAGGTTACGAGTTGAAG
>JAPPVO010003484.1:0-17998 GCA_030407325.1 Camellia japonica | reverse complement strand
ATCTCTTTTCTCTTCTTCTGCTTCTTCTGTATCTCTTCTCCATCACTCTCCTCCATCACTCTCATTTCCTTTTTCCCTCATCGTTTCTCTGTGACTCCCTTCTCCTGCCATTTCTGCCTTCTTTTCTCTTATACATGGCTGCATCTCGCCCTCTCTCTTGTTTCCGGATCTTAATGATCCATTAAGCTCCTCTGGGCCAAGGGCCCCTGCGCTTACTCAACCTAATCTTCCCACACTATCAGTTGAACAAGTGATGGCTACTCAAAATGATATCGAGGCCAATCACTACACGTTGAGGTCCTGCATGGAGACAGTGGCGGCGGTCACCAACCTGTCTCACCGCCTGCAAAACAAGGCGTGTGAGGTGTACCAGGCCAACGCCCAACTCTCCCTACTCCAGTGTATGTACAGAGATGCACGGGCAGAAATTTGTGCCCTGAAGGTTGAAAACAAGGAGCTGAAGGCTGAAAACAAGGAGTTGAAAAGGCACTCCACCTCTATGGCCCGATTTGGGCAATCTTCGTACCTCGCCTTTGATGGTCGGCGGGGAGCCGACTCCGTCGGCGGAAACACTGTGGTGGTTCTCGGTGGAAGTACTGGAGAAGGGCCTTCGAAGAGTGACAAAAAGCGGAAAAGTTCGGCGACAGAAGAGCCGAGCAAGTGAAGTCTACATGTGGCCGGCGCCGGTGAAGAGAAGAACAAGACCCCTCTTTTCTTTTTTTTTTTCTTTTTTTGTATTTTCTCTTTTTTTGTATTTCTGGTTTTTTTTTCTTTTTTCTTTTCTGTATTTTCTGTTTTTCTTTATTTTATTTTATTTATTATTTTTTTTTGTTTCTTTTGAGTCTCTGTAATCGGGGATGTCCTCCCCTGACTGTAATAAAAAGTTTCGATTTTGTACATCAATGGCGTGACTGGCACATCACTCTGATTTTGAAAATATTTTGTTTGATCGCATTTGAGAATGATTGAAATTTGAATTCTGAATTGGACATTGATCCATACTGACCTGAATAAAAATAAAACTGACTCCACGTAAGAAAAACGAAGCCAAAATAATCCAAACACACTTATATACACTGACTAGTATAAATACACCGACTGGTATAAATATACTGACTGGTATGAATACACACTTATATACACTGATTGGTATGAATACCCTGACTGGTATAAATACACTGACTGGTATGAAGACACACTGATATACATGGACTGGTATGAATACCCTGGTTGGTATAAATACACTGACTGGTACGAATACACACTTATATACACTGAGGAGTGGAGAAGACAGAATCTCTAACTTGACTATGCCCCTAGTTCATTGCCTTGACCCTTTTTTGTCTCTTGATTTTTTTTTTTTGTAAAAATGTTTTGATCAACATGAGAGTTAGATTAGCATACTTATTCCATTTTCTGTTTTGAAATCATGTAAGCTAAACTGTGAGCACTGAAAACCTTTTCAAATCCAAAGAATGGTCCAAGTTTTGCAAAAATGGAACAATTTTCGAGGAAAATTAGTCAGCTTCATTCAAATTAATCAAAATCGATTTGTGCAAATGGCCACTACTCAACTAACATGGAATCAACCATTGGGGTGCATAGTCCCAAACCAGATAATCAAAGGTGATAACCGAACCGAGCCAACCGAACCAAGCCAATCCGAACCGAATAAAGTCGAGCAAAACTGGACCGGACCGAACCGAACCGCCAAACCGAATGGAACCGAACTGAACCAAGTTAAATCGAACCAATTGAACTGAGCAGAACGAAGATACACCAATCAAACACGGATAGGACAACCAAGTCGACTAAAGACACACCAAGCAAACATGGACAAGATGAATGAGTTGAAAAATTATTAGGGCCGAACTTCGAGATGAAGCTACCTACGTATCCCAAAGATAGGAATCAGGCCATCGTAGTTCGGGCTGAGGGTTCACTCGGGTATTAACACTCTCCTTTTGTGCTCTAACTTTTGCCAAAGCCGCCCTTTCGAGTTTTCAACCTTGCGAGCTTTTCATTTTTCATTTTTCTATATATTTTTTTTTCTTCTTTTTTTTATTTTTTTATTTTTCATTTCTTTTGAGTTTCTATTTTTTTGTTTTTGGTTTTTCTGCTCACTTTTGCCTGGGTTGCCCTTCCGGGTTTGCAACCCAGCGAGCCTCTCAAGGGTTACTTTCATTGTAACTTGTCCATGTTGATTGGGGAATCTCTAAGCCAACTATAAGAACAACTGCTACACTTGACCGGTAGATATGATGATGTAGGGACTAGGCTACTTGGGTCTGAATTTGCCCCTAGTGTAGTGGATAAGAACTCGACTGTCCTTCAATAATACAATTCATTCTCTCAAATTCTGGGTTTGGCTTTTTTGGGCGGTCTTCATTGGGAAATGGTTCAATTTTAACTCTTTACTCACATCCAACTTTTTGCCCCTAGTTCAAGGGCTGCTTCAAATCTAAATCACATCCGACCTTCTTGCCCCTAGTCCAAGGGTTGTTTCCAATCTGAATCACAAGCTCTACATAGTTTTGGCTAAGGTTCACTCGGGTACTGACACTCTCCTTTTACGCTCTAACTTTTGCCAAAGCCGCCCTTTCGGGTTTTCAACCTTGCGAGCTTTTCATTTTTATTTTTATTTTTCCTTCTTTTTTTTTTTTTTATGCTCTAACTTTTGCCTGGGTCGCCCTTCCGGGTTTTCGGCCCAGCGAGCCTCTCAAGGGTGGTACTCATTGCCCCTAGTTCAAGGGCTACCTCCATTTCAACTATGCAAGCCTCACACTTTTGCCCCTAGTTCAAGGGCTGTTTCAAATCAAATCACATTCTCCCTTATTGCCCCTAGTTGAAGGGCTGTCTCCATTTTGAATCACATCATTGCCCCTAGTTCAAGGGCTGTTTCCATTTGAATCACATCATGGCCCCTAGTTCAAGGGCTATTTCCAATTTGGCTATACAAGCCTTACACTTTGATTGATCATGGGAGACTTCAAATCACGGTTGGAAAGCTAAGGAGCTAAGGAGGTCGGACCACGAGTCAAGAGGGATCCTATGCTGTATAATCAATTCCAGGTCTGTTTTCGTAGGACCACGCAAAAACAGTTTTTGAAATCTTTTCACAAAGTGACTAATCACTCGTACTCTTACGAAGATAAGATAGAACCAATTTGGACCAAGCCAGGATCTTTCTCAGTACCCACATTAACAAAAATGATTTTCTTCATCAAAGGCTTAGCACACCTCTCTTCCTCTCAGTTGATCAAAATTTGCAAATCCCGAAGAAATTCTTCCTCTTCGTTTTTATCAGAGTTTTGGAAAAAGTTTTGAAAAACTTTGGTCAATGCAATGATTTAAAGGCACAGAAAAGTAGGCAGACTTTATGGCATTTTTTTTTATATTTTATTTTCTATTTATTGAAAAGAGACTATGACTCAGCAATGACACAGACTCAAAAGAAAATGACAAAGAAGACCTAGACAAGACAGAAATGTCTAGGTTAGCACTCTCGAAATCAACAGACTCTGACTCACTAGAATGACTCGAGTCTGATCCCAACTCTACAAACCTGGTGGAATCAAACTTAGACTCAATACTCAATTCAGAATTCAGAATAAAACCATTCTCAATTTTGCTAGTCAAAGTGTGGGCTAACCACAACATTCAAAATAAAGCCTGTGCAATCAACAGGTGGTCACTCCCCAATCACAGAGATGGTCGAAATTTTTTTTTTTTTTTTTTTTGATTTTATGTTTTTGTTATTTTTTTTGTTATTTTTTTTTGTTTTTGAAGTAATGGTGCTAAACTGAACAACCTGAACCACTTATTCGAATTTGAGAACCCCTGTATAGATCCAATACATTGCACATAACACATAGCAGGAAAGAGAACAAACACCCCTATGGAGGGTAGGGTTATCCTGTCCTAGCTTTTGAAATGATCTAGGGTTCACTATTCAAACAAGCGGTATCATACATCCTAAAAATGGGAAAGCATCCTGTCCTAATTTGAAAGGTTCTATAGCTCACTATATGTACAAGGTTGGCTCTACTCTAAGGGTTGAAGTCAAGGTGACGTTACCAAAGAGTCCTTTGGGTCATAACCAATAAAGATCCCAGGAAATCAGAAGAGTCAAATAGCCTCTCTTCGAAGTCTGAGAACCTTAGATAGCAAAGCTAGATAGCAGGGCTACATAGCAGAACTACCTTTTGACAAATCTCAAAAGGTTATAACACAAGGCCTCTAAAGTATCGTAAAAATAGGTGTAGTGTCACAAAAAGCTTGCCTGTGCTCCTACCAGTATCTGGGCAACACAGGAACTTTAAGTGCACCAATGCATGCAATGCAATAAACATATAACTGAAAATAAAAGTCATATCATGGAGTTCGAGTCAAGGTTTCATAAATCCCCAGCAGAGTCGCCAGAAACTGTAACATGCCCGGGAGGGTACCCGCGCGCGTTAAACAGTTCGGACTCCCGAGATCTCTTTGATCTCAATGTCTCACGAGTGCAATGTGAAACATAGATGAGAGTCCAGATTTGGCAACTTTTATTGAAAATCTATTTTATTGCAATTTTGTTAAAAATGGACTGCGTCATCAGATCTCAGAGTCGCCACCTAATATTTTGGGAAATTAGGAAACCCATGACTCGGTGCCAAAGGCCACTGTTCGTCGTAACCAAGGATGCTTGGCTCGGAACCTTAGGTATGAGAGGGGAAGGTCAATAATGAGCACCCCCACTCACCCGATCAAAAGATCGGCCTCTACTAAACCATGATATGACTTTTATTTTCTTTATATGTTTATGTTCTGATTATTTAATAAATCCTAAAATTTACTATGTGAAGCATACAAGTATAGACTTTTGCCCAAATTGGAACAATTCAACTTCATGTTTGTTTTCCGAAAAGGGTTTGATTTTGCCACCATCAAGTGGGCTTAACGCGTACGTTCATTGAATCATTCCAATTCAGGCAACAAGCCTTCATCCACAGGCATTCAAACAGTTTATCACTTAAGCAAATAGCCACATGGTAGGATGCTAAATATAATAAGAAAATCACACACAAATGGGATGCTAAAGCATAAAAACTCACAGATTGACCGAGTCCCTCGAACAGCTACAAAACAAAGTTAGTAAAATATGCATGATCTTATATACAGAATCCTAATGCAATTCACTCATGAGATGCAACTAAAGATTCGGCTTCTAAGATATGACATGTGAATCATCTCAAGAACATGAGGTAGCGCACATAATCACATAGGAATTGATTAAATCCCAAATGCAAACTTAGCCGAATCAAGATGCATGAAACATAAATGTAAAGCATGAATATGCATGGCATGTCAGATATATACATACACACAGTTAGGGAAAGCGATAAAAGAATGTGATAGAAAGAAGCGGGGTGGGGGAATTATTACAATGCTTGAATTATTACAGATCCGAATGAGGGAGAGAGGAGAAAAAAAAATAAAATAAAAATAAAACCTCACAACACTCAAAATCAAAATAAAATAAAAGACTTCATCACTGGCGCATTCCACTCCTTTTCGCATGTCCTGGGCTCCGCGACACCACATGATTCACATTTTCCAGATTCAAGCGGCAGACCAAGGATCGGATTTGGGTATCTCTCTAGAGAGAGAAAAGGTGGCGGGTCTCTTTGTAGAGAGAAAGAGAGATGGGTATCTCTCTAGAGAGAGAAAAGGTGGTGGGTCTCTTTGTAGAGAGAGAGAGAGAGAGTAACCCGTGGGTGTGTGTTTAGTGAGAGAGGAGAGGGAGTTGGGTTTGAGGGGGAGAGAGAGAGAGGTAGGCTAGAGAGAGAGGGAGTGCCGTGTGTGTTAGTGAGTTGGGTGTGATCCGTGGGTTGGTTTAGTGAGAGAGGATGTGTGTGCATGTGAGCCGTGTGTGCATGAGTGATGGAGAGGTGTGTGTGAGTGGTGTGTTGGGTGGTGATGGGTTTAGAGAGAGAGAGTGAAGTGCCGTGGGTTAGGGAGAGAAAGGTGCCGTGTAAGGGTGTGAGTGTATGCATGAAGATGCATGGGTCTGTTCTGCCGAGGGGTGGTGAGATGGCCACGGTGTGTGGTGAGTGTTGTGATGGCCGTGGGTGTGGTGCTGATCATGGTAGGTAGGTGTTGATCATGGTGGGTTGGTGTTGATCATGGTGAGGTTCCGAAAAGGAGAAGCAAGTTGGGTTGGGTTGGTGGTGTGGTGGAGCCGTGAGGGAGGGAGTGCTAGGGTGTATCTGGGGCAGAATGGAGAATCAGCCCGTGAGAGAGTTGAGTCTGTCATGCCGTGTTTGATGGGTCAGTGGGTGTGCATGGTGAAGAAGGTGATGCTGCTGGGTGAAGATGGTGATGCATGTGGGTTTGGGTGTGAGTGTGTTTTGGTGTATGTGTGCTGTGTTACCGTGCATGTGGGTATCTTTCTCTCTTGCCGTGTGTCATGCTCTCTTCTGTGTTATGTATGGTGATGAGCCTGTTGTAACCATGCTGTGTGTGAGTTGTGTGTAAGGTGAAGGGTCTGTGAGTTGTGTCCAAGAAATGCTCTCCCACTCTCTTCAAGCCGAGAGAGAGAGTGAGATGGCAGTCTAGTCTGCTGTCATAGCCGTGTGTGAGAGAAATCCCCTTCCTCCTTCAACACTCAAACCCCAGAGAAAAATCCCCTAGCCTAACCCATTTCTCTCCTCTTTTTGTTGTGTGTTCCTTCTTTCCTCCGTGTTGTGTGTTTGTACCCAAATATCAAAAGAACTCTCTCCTCCTCCTCCACCCCTGTGAGTGTGTGCTGTCCTTAAGCTAATGTGTGCCTCCGTGGTCAGTGTGCTATGTCTTTGAGTGTGTGTGTGCTGGAGTGAGGTGGCCGTCCCCCTCTTTTTTCATGTGCATCCTCTCTGGTTTTTTTTTTTTAATACTCAAAAGGCCTCTCCACCTAACCCATTTCCCCTTTAAAAACTCTTGATTGAAAAACAATTGATCAGTGTTCCACAATTCCACTCAATTCTCCACCACCGCCTTTTCTTTTCTTTTTATTTTATATTTTTTGTTTTGCTTTTTTAATTTTTGTTTATTCTTCACCTAACACACTCATTCCACCACGAATGTTTAACATTTTTTTTTTCTTTTCTTTTTATTTTCTATTTTCTATTTTTTGTTTGTTTTATGATTTGATTTTTTTTTTATTTTCTTTTGTTTTAAAAATAGTTATCATTTATAAAACACACTAAAGATATGCACACACCTAATTTAATACACACATATAAAATTACAAAAACACTACAAATTACCAAAATATTAGGGATGGCCAAAATGGGTGAGGTTTGGAATTTTGAAATGTCAATTTATTTTTTTTTTTGGTGAGGGTGGTCAAACTAAAATGCCCAAGTCTTAGGGCCGGTCAAAATGGGGTGTCTACATAGGTCGAATGGTCAAAAAGGGTGCCTCGGTAAAACCGGGGTTTGTGTTCCCATACTGGCAGAGCCCGTAACCGGTCAGCCTTACGGACATGCCTTGACAAGACAAGCCTCCGGCAAACCGCTCAGGAATAGCAGATGGCAAACACGGTGTCCTAGGCGCACCAATGCAAATGCAATGCAAAGAAACACACAAGTGTAGTAAAAAACAAATATCATGAGTTCGAGTCAAGTTCTCTAATTCCCCAGCAGAGTCGCCAGAAACTGTAACAAGCCCGCGGGGGACCTCGCTACAGCTCGGACTCGATTCGTGTCACGGTTCTTAATCTTGAACCAAAGAGTCCAAATCTGGCAAATCGTTTTGAGAAACAGATTTTTGAAAGAAGTGCCAAACATGGACTGCTTTGCCAGATACAGAGTCGCCACCTAAATATTTTATTTTTGGGAAATTTAGGAAACCCTGACTCGGTGCCAAAGGCCACGTGTCCGTCATCACCAAAGTTGCCTCGGCTCGGGAACTTGGGTACGATTGGGGAAGGTCACTTCGTGAGCACCCCCACTCGCCCGGTCAAAGACCGGCCTCTACTAACCGTGATATCTTATTTTGAAAACATTGTATGTTCTTATTCCGGTTATTAGCCTAGGTTACTATGTGATGCGCACAGCAAACAAGTATAGACTGGGTCGCTTGAATTGGAACAAAATATTTCATGTTTGTTTGTTTGAAAATGGTTTGATGGTGCTACCCGCAGGTAGGCTAAGACGTGGATTTGCCACCCTCAGGTGGGCTTAGAAAGCGTGGTTTTGCCACTATCTGGTGGGCTTAACAAACATTTGACGAATTGTCCCAATTCAAGTAATTCAGCCTCCACCCATAGACATTCAAGGCAGTTATATCATATAAGCATATAGCCTCATGGTAAGCATGCTATTCATGGTAGCACTCACACGCATGCAAGGATGCTAAAGCATAAAACTCACCGGGTACTCCAAGCCGAAGAAAGAAGCTAATTAGAAATCAATGCATGATCCTAATTATACAGAAATGCCTAATGCAACACATGCAAAAATGCAACTATAGCAGGCTCGGCTATTCTAAACATGCATATGGAATGCTACAACTAACACGTATTCAATTTGGAATTGAAAGACAAATGCAGTTTGTATGATGCGCCGAGCCCGGTGCGTGCAAAACAGATGAATGATGCAAACATGCTGTCATACTGTATGCTAATTGAAGTATGCCCTATATCTAACCATCATAAGCGGGTGAATAAAAGGGAAGAAAGACGTGGGGTTGGAAGACATACATTACACTTACCCACACTTATTACAGTTATGCCCTCGCGCAGAGGGTCCGAATAAATAATACAGTCCGAATAATACAATCCAAATAATATACAAATTCCTAATTAATTAACAAATTAACTAAGAAAAACTGTAAACTGGCATGCAAGCCAGGGGCTGCCTCACTTCCGCTGAATGATGTATGCTGGGCTGCCTTTTTGGAAATCCACTGGGATGCCCCAATTAGCCTCTGTTTGCAATGTTCCTCGAAATGCGTGCCAGACTCTGAAAAGTTACTGATTCTTGATATGCTGCAACAGAGAGCAGGAAAGGGGCACAGCAATGTATTTCGCAGATATATGCATGCCTCGATCCTCGTGCCACCAATCACGCATCTCGATGCATGATGGCCGAGGAGTCGGATTGCACAACTCAATATAGGATGAATGCATATGAATGGTACAACAAAACCTAACTCTATCATGGGTAATCCGGAGTGTCGGTGACTTGGGAATTGAGACCCGTTCCGTTACTCGGAGTACGGAACGTGTCTCGTTTCCCGTGCCCGGGCTAACTCCTATCTCGAACACGATGCAATATGCATGATATGTAGCTAATATGCAATCCTAGCATGCACAATGCTATGAAAATGAGATGTCTCGAAATGCGTGCACACGGGCACGCAAACCGAGTCGACGATCCTAAGGCATGAAATGGCATACGCAATGCAAATTGGACTTACACTAACACGAGTGGACCTCAGTCACACTCACATAAGAGGCCGATAGATGAAAATGAGATGCCTCGAAATGCGTGCACACGGGCACGCAAACCGAGGCAATGGCATACGCAATGCGATGAGACTAAAATGACATACAGAATGCAAAATGGACTTACACTAACATGAGAGAGCCTCAGTTACACTCACATAAGAGGCCGATGGATGAAAATGAAGCGCCTCGAAATGCGTGCACACGGGCGCGCAAACCGAGGCGATGGCCATAAGGCATGAAATGGTATGGAAATGATATGCAAACATGCAAATGGAATTTCAGCACTGAAATACGGGGGAAAACAGTCCCGAAACATGGCCAAAGTGCACCCGAAGCATGGAATGATCCCGAAATGCGATATTAGGCGCCCGAAATGGCCTATAGCTATGCAATGCATGCACAATATGGACATGGAATGAAAATACAGTAGCAAGACAGCCCCAAGACAAGAATTTTTCAGTCATAAAAAGGGCTAAACAGCAAGCACACATAGGATTAAGCAAGAATGCAAAAATGGCCCCGCAAGAGGGGTATTGAAGCAAGTGATACATGCGATTCCCAAATGGAAAAATACCCTTCTACAACACTGAAGAGGGACTAAAAATATGCACATTTACAGTAGATGACATCCCCCAAATCAGCATGCAAACATGCTAAAAATGCCATGCAAGATCTAGGATACATAAGGCTATAACATGAGGTACCCCAAACATTCATCAAACCAGAAAAGATCCTTAATGAAATATGTCAAGAAGATCAAAATATGACTCTTTCCAGTTCTGATGATGGCCGAAAACAGAAGCTAGATAAGATTAAAAAAGCATGCAAAAATGGGGGTCAAAGAGGGGTATAATGACAAGTATAACATGGAGACCACAAACAAGATTGATCCCTTCTACAATGTTGTAGAGGGACACAAGTTCATGACATGCTCCAAAACAGACTACATGTAGGTCAAACAAATCATGCAAATTTACGGTAAATATGATAGATTATGAAGCAAGTGTATGATAGAGAGGCCGAACAGGGTTGAGCCCTTCTTCAATGTTGAAGAGGGGCTCAAAATAGGCCCCTTACAGTTTACATTATGCTCAAAAACAGATCACTCATAGGCTAGAAAAAGCATGCAAAATATTGACATATAAGATGATATTGAAGCAAGTGCGAAATGGAGGGCTCAAACAGGGTTGAGCCCTTAAACAAACATGAAGATAAGCTCAAAAGAGTGACCCTTTCAGTTAGGGTCGGAGCCTAAAACAGTAAGCAAGTAGGCTTAAGAAATGAAGCAAGAAAATGCTACAAAAGAGGGAAAATCTACTTACCCTTGAAAACCAATACTTTTGTTGCTTCTTGGACCAGATTTGATGACTCTAAGCTGCTGGAATCCCTTCCTTTGCTGCTGGAATGGAGTGGTGAGGGTAGAGCTTGAAGATGATGAAGAAATGGAGCCTAAACTTGAAGGAAATGGAGTTGTGTGTATGTATATGCTCAAGCCAACTCTTGGAACCTCTTCTCTTGAGTTGGGAGGACACCAATCTAGACAAGGGAGGGAGAGAGGAGTGCTTGCAAAAGTGGAGGGAAATGAGCCCTTATTTCCCTCCAAATGGGTTCCCCGGATAGAGATATTTTTGGGGAAAACCAAAGCACAGCTGGAATGCACAGCATGGGAATCAGGGCCGGCCAGTTTTTTGGGCTGCAGGTGGCCGGCCGGCCACCCCTATGGCGGCCGGCCAAAGGGCAAAATGGGCATGTTGAATTAATGGCCGGCCATGCTAGATTAGGGTCCTCCCATGTGTCCTCAACACAACCCTGTGGTTGAAAATTGGCAACTGTGAACCAGGAGAGAGAACAACCCACTTTTCCAAAGGGTTCAAAAGGGTCAAATGGAATTAATGGCCGGCCATAGCATATTAGGGTCCTCCCAGGTGTGTACAACACAAATATGTGGTTTTGGCTCGAAGAAAATGGCCCTAGGGTGTTCAACATTAGCCCGGAAGTGAGAAAAACGGGCGCCGGGGGGCGCCGGAGGAGCATAACTGGTTGCTGAGACAATTGCTGGCCTCCCACCCTCCAGTGATCTTCCTGGTGATAAAACAGAGGTACCTGCCAAAAATGAACAGAAACCGATGCAAAACGAATGCTCGGGGGCCAAAACACGCAGTTCGGGGTCCCGAAAACCGGCCGTTAAGCACCGAAAGTGGTGTTTGGCCACGAAGTGGGTATCTAAGACCCCAGTGTCCCTCGAAAGGGAGTAAATGAGATGCATGCCAAAAACTGGAGGAATCAGAGATGGTTGGGTGGTCCCGAACCGAGGCACACGGCCTGACGGCTCCGAAAATCGGGAATCGGGCTCCGAAATGGGCAAAATGGCCTACGGCCACGAAAAGTAGCCCACGGCCACTGAGAGATGGTCTACGGGACCTCTCCCTCCCCTCAGGAAAAGAAACAGAGAAAACCGAGTCTGGTTCGCAAACCGAGGCAAGGTATAGAAGAGGGTTCGGAAGCCCGGAGGCAGGGCTCGCAGCCGTGACTCTGAGACTTCTGAACGAGCACAATATGCAACATCACCGAGCGCTCAATCGGTGACGTCTGAGTCTTAAGGTCGGTCAAAAATGGGGTGTCTACAGCTATGCATGACGAATTAGGTCAATTTGAACGTAACAATGTTTGGACTTTAGTTCCCAGACCTAAAGACATGAATGTGATAGGTACCAAGTGGATCTTTAAAAATAAATCTGATGAGAATGGTACTTTGATTAGGAATAAAGCCAGGTTGGTTGCTCAAGGTTACACTCAAGTAGAAGGTGTTGACTATGATGAGATGTTTGCCCCAGTTGCACGTCTCGAATCTATTCGTATTTTACTTGGTGTTGCTTGTTATCTTGGTTTCAAATTGTTTCAAATGGATGTGAAAAGTGCCTTTCTGAATGGGTACTTGAAAGAAGAGGCATATGTTGAGCAACCAAAAGGGTTGGAGGACCCTAAATGTCCAAATCATGTCTACAAGTTAGACAAGGCTTTGTATGGGTTGAAACAAGCCCCTCGGGCTTGGTATGATAGACTTACTACCTTTCTTCTTGATAATGACTTTCAAAGGGGTAGTGTGGATAAGACTCTATTTGTGAAACATACTAAGTCTCATATTCTTGTTGCTCAGATTTATGTTGATGATATTGTATTTGGATCCACTGCTGATCATCTTGTGAAATATTTTTCGGATTGCATGACACATGAGTTTGAGATGAGCATGATGAGAGAGTTGTCTTATTTCTTGGGTCTTCAAATTAAACAGTCTCCTTCTGGAATGTTTGTTTCTCAGACTAAGTATGCCAAAAGTCTTGTGTCTAAGTTTGGTCTTGAGTCTGCCAAACATGCACGCACTCCCATGAGCACCAGTCTTCACCTTTCCAAATATTCCTCTAGTATTGATGTTGATCCTACCCTTTATAGGAGTATGATAGGGAGTCTTCTTTACCTCACAGCCAGTCGTCCTGATATTGCCTTCAATGTAGGTGTTTGTGCCCGTTACCAAGCCTGTCCTAAAGAGTCTCACCTTCTTGCGGTCAAACGCATCATCAAATATGTTAATGGGACATTGGGGTATGGGGTTTGGTTTTCTACTGATTCTACAGCTGAAATTACTGGTTTTTCTGATGCTGACTGGGTAAGGTGTGCTGATGATAGGAAGAGTACATCCGGGGGTTGTTTTTACCTTGGGAATAATCTAGTTTCCTGGCATAGTAAAAAGCAAAATGCCATCTCCCTTTCGATTGCTGAGGCTGAGTACATTGCTGCAGGGAGTTGTTGTGCACAAATACTGTGGATGAAGCAAATGCTTCATGATTATGTGATAGAACAGAACACTCTCACTCTTTTCTGTGATAACACAAGTGCTATAAACATTTCAAAAAATCCTGTCCAACACTCTCGCACCAAACACATTGACATTCGTCATCATTTTATTCGAGAGTTAGTGGAAGAGGGCCTTGTTGTTCTTGAGCATGTTCCCACTGAGCATCAAAAAGCTGATATTTTTACAAAACCCCTTGATCTTCTTTGGTTTGAGTTCCTTAGAAAGACCTTGGGTGTCATGCTCGATCACTAGAGTGTTACTTGTTCCTTGTGTAGGTGTGAGTGTTTGGCCTTATGTGTGCTTGGGTGCTATAATCTCATTGTCATTGATATATGTTTTTCTTGCATCCAACTTTTTATGTACACTACTCATGCTGCTTACAAGATCTCATTGTTCTTTGTTCATAGCTCATTTTGAATGCCCATGCTTATTAACCTCATGACCTCATTCTGTACACATCCTTGAGATAAATTATTGCAGGGGTTTCCGCACAAGTGATCAAAGTTCTCTATGGACCACTAACAGTGTTTCTTGTACTTTTACAGTGGAATTGACTGATACTAGTATATCATGAGTGATGTTGAGTCTCTTAACCATCTACCATCTGTTTTCACTTCCACGATTTCTCCCTCAGTTCCTTGAAGTCTGGACATTAGGAAAAGGCTACCTCAGAGGCACCAACCAGGCCATCATTATTGATTTCATTCTTCTCTGGTTTGGTTTCCATACTCTTGAGCGTGAATGCCACCAGTGAGTGCCCACAAGAAAGAAAAAGTCTGAAAAAAAATATGAAAAAAAAAGGAGACTAATTGATTGAGGGGGAGCCTCCGTTTTTACTCAACAAATACCCTGTGATTCCTAGTGGTTTGACTTTTCTCTGTGTTGTTAAGTTACTCTTCGTAGAGGTCCAGCCATTCGATCACTACGAGGATTAACTCTAGCTCAGTGGACTCTCATGGATTGCACACACACACACACTTTATTTTGTGAGATCTCATGTTGGATTTTGAGTTGTACGTTCTCATGTAGCTTATGATCACTGATTATAGTTTATCTGCTTTGCTCATGATTTCCAGTGTCATTGTTTTTTTAAAATTGCAAGTTTACAGGATTCATGATATGCGGATTATTTCATCTTAGTATCAAGTTTGGCCAAATGTGATCATCTACTTGTGTTCTAGGTCTCACTTCATGGTTTTGAGTCTCATGGTTTTCTTTGTTTAAAAAAAAAAAAAAAAAAAAAATTTGGTTTTGTTTTTTTTCTTCCTCGCTCGAGCGTGCTTCTGCTACTGAGTTAGACCTGAAAGCGTGTGTTTTTGGCTCAAGCGACATTGTTCTTGGCTCGAGCGAACCCTTGTGCATTCTTGTCCTAGCTCGAGCGAGAAAGTATTCGCTCGAGCGACCTGTCGCGATTCAAATTCTAAAGGGGTGTCTCTTCAGTTCATTTTTTTCCCTTCTTCGTGTTCTCTCTCTCTCTCTTCCCTCGGGTTTCTAAGTTGTCCATTGTTGGCCTCGTCTGTGATTTCTCTCTTGGTTTTGGGGCTTTTCTGTTCATTCTTGTGCCTTCTCCATCGTTAGTAAGTTTTTTTATTTTTATTTTCTCTTCGTTGTCCTGTGAATGTATATCTGCTCTGTTTTAATCTGGGTTTTATTCTTGTTGCTTTTGATTATTTCATACTGTTTTAGTGTCTCTCATTTGTCTCTAGGGTTAGTACATTGGAGCATTGTGCTAGGTTCTTTTGCTAGGGTTTAATTCGTTTGTTTTTGGGGTTTACATTGGGAATTTTTTTTCTTCATATTGCCTTGTGAGAATATATTGCTGATTGACCCTCTTACCATACTGTCCATGGTTTTCATACATTGTTCCAATACATTGATGTTTTCATTCATTCTGGATTTGATACATTGCTTATTGAAGATATGCTTGCTGGTTTACTACTGATGTGGCTCTGCTCTGTTTGGATTTGGGGTTCTATTCTTCTAACTCTTTGTGGGGGGTTTCATGTGTTTTATTTTTTTTTTGTTTACTTCATGTTTTAACATTTTAGTGTTTAAAGTGTGGTCTTAGTATATACTGCTATAGGTTTCTGCTTATTCTCTTGGTGCTTTGTCTATGTCTGTGATTTCCTCATTAGTCTGTTGTTCTAAACATTTAGATTTTGCTACAGGTTTATGCTTATTTTTCTAACCATGTTGAACTAATGTGATTTTTTGACTCTTCTGTTTGTTTTTGGGGGACTCTTGTTTTGGGTTTGGGATGTTGGCTTCTTCTGTTATGGGTTGTTTTAGACATGGCTGAATCATCCAAGCGTCGTAAAACTACGGTTTCCGTCCTCCATTCAACACTGATAAATTTCCGTCTAAAGAAAAGTCCAAGTTGTTTAGGGAGTCGTTTGCCACTCGTAAAGTCCATTTAGAGCGCAATGTCCTCCCTAGTGCCTTTGAGGTTCTTACCATTCGGTCTTTATTTGATTCATTAGGCGGCGATCAAGTGTTGCATTTTTCAGGTCCACAAAATTTGAGTCTCATCCGGGAATTCTATTGCAATATCCATTCCATTCGGAAAGAACTTCCGGCATCCTTTAAGACTTGGGTTAGGAAGAAGTCACTTGTTATCACTGGAGATGCGTTTTGGTTATTTCTTCATCTTCCTGAAGTTAGTAATTGTCATTTTTCGTTTCTTTCTCGGTCCGGTGTTGATTTTGATCGTGTTGCGTCTGAATTATGTGGAGTTGACTGGACTTGGCTTGCTGGGGCACTCATTCAGCAAAATGAGTTGCTTCCTTGGTTTCGTCTTATGAATATCATTGTGTGTGCAAATCCTTATGTCACCACCCATTCCTCGCACATTACCCAGGACCAGGGATATGTGTTGTATTGTATACATCATAGACTTCCCATTGATCTTCCAGAGATGATTGTTTCGAAAATGATTGGGGTCTTTGAGGATAGAAAGTCTTTGGGGCTTCCTTATGGGTGTTTGCTTACTCGTTTTCTCACTTCCCTTGATATTCCTGTTTCTGATGATGATGAGTTTGCACATCTTATAAAACCCATCACAAAGCTCACAGTTTCCCAAAGTCAGGCCCATGTGAGGGGGAGTGTGTCCGGGGTTGGGAGTTTTGGTGCAGGTGATGATGATCCCCTTGGAGAGGAGGCGGAGTTTGAGGCAGCCACTACCGGCGCCCTTGATTTATCTGAGATCCGTCCTCGCTTTTTTCGTGGCCAGCTGCAGATGTTTGAGCAGTCTGTCACGCGTCGCCTAGATCAGTTGGATGCCAGGATGGATTCTCTTGACAGCCGCCTTGAGGAGCAGAGTTCTATGCTTGCGCAGGTTCTTTCCCTGCTTCGGATGCAGCATCCACCTTCTCCTTCCTAGTTTTTGGACTTTGGTTGTTTTTGAACAGTTTTTCTCTTTTCTGGCATAGTTTTTGGTTTCTTTATTTGCATAGTTTTGCTTATGGTGTATATCCCGGACAAAAAGGGGGAGTATTATGATTTGCAGGGTTGCAGGGTATATCTTCTTGTGGTACTTATATGTTTTTGCAGGCAGGGGTTTCATTTTTTTTGGGTGATGTATATGATGTATATGGGATACTCATACTCATGATGTTTACATGTTTTTGGAATAGATGTTTTCGTCTACATGCTGTTTGTTTGCAGGTTGCATTGGATTCGTTTTTTTTTTTGGAATGTATGATGATGTCTTGATGGTTTATTATGTTACATAACAAATTCTCTCCAAGTTTATTTTGTGCAGATTGGTTTGTCATCAAGATTGGTTTCATAGTTGGTTTAGCTAGTTCATGTGTTTTAGCTAGATCTTTGAGTTGTAATTGTTTTAGTTAGTGCAGTTGTTTAAGAAATTGTGTTAGAAAGTTTTGTCCGGGTATTGACAAAGGGGGAGATTGTTAGGTCCCTAAGTCTTGTCAAACCTGCGAACAAACTTGTGTTGTTGAGTTGTAATTTTCTGTGCTGTTTTGTGTTGCTCGCTCGAGCGACAAAGTCCTCGCTTGAGCGAAGGACTGCGTCTGGCTTAAAACCTGAAAGAGATGAATGTGCGCTCGAGTGAAGACTAGGTGGCTCGAGCGAAGAACTGCATCTGCATATAACCTGAAAGAGTTTATTTCTCGCTCGAGCGAAGGTTTCGTGGCTCGAGCGAAGGCACGTATGGAAATCACGCGAGATAAGGTTCTCGCTCGAGCGAGAGAAGCTTTGCTTGAGCGAGCTTCAGAATTTGGGATTTCTATAAGTAGTTGGTTTTCTCCAAAGACTAGGATTACTTTTTCAGATCTGCTTTGAGGTTTTCTAAGGTTTTCTTCTGGAGAGTTTTTTGTGAGTTTTCCTTGATAACATTGATTGAGTATTAAACTCATGAATTGAGAAGCATACATCAAGGAGGTTGATCGAATACATACAAGAGTGTTATTCTTCGGTGGATTCCGAAGATTCAAACGTAGAGTTTCAAAAGGCGTTTGATTCTGTACGTAGTCGTTAATTGGACAAGTGAAGTTGTGGATTCAACTTCAGGTGGATCAGTTCCGAGACGAAGGCTTGGTGAAAGAGTTACAGAAGATTCGAAGGCAAATTGATGAGTTGGTAATTTGTGTATTATCTTTGTAATCTTTCTTTTTTCAGTAGTGGATTGATTAGTGACGTTTCGCCCATGG
>JAPPVO010003481.1:0-47967 GCA_030407325.1 Camellia japonica | reverse complement strand
CTCCCTTTGGGAAGAGAAAACAGAGAAAACAGAGCCTAGTTCGCAAACCGAGGTAAAGCACAGAAAAGCCCGAAAGTCCGGAGGCAAGGCTCACGGCCGAGACTCTGAAACTTCGGAACGAGCGCGATATGCAACATCACCAAGCGCTCAATCGGTGACGTCTGAGTCTTAAGGTCGGTCAAAAATGGGGTGTCTACAGTTGCCCTTCTTTGACAGAACTCGAAAGTCACAAGTGACGGGAGTGAATGTCAAAGCCCAGAGACGACCCATTTTTGACAAGGCCGAAGACTTAGACAAACATACAAGATAAACCGAGAAACGTGCCCGTAGGCGGGGGGGCAAAATGCAAAGCGATATGCACAAAGCCGGATGTAACCCAATGATCATGCAAATGCAGCAAGCTGTAATGAAGCAAGTATTCACAAATATATGCAACAGTTTTAAGCAAGAATGCATAGCAACAATTACATTTCATGCAGTTAAGAATGCGGAGAATTATTCAATTCTTGCCATGTCTCACACGGTGAAGATACAATACCTGCGCGATTCGTCTGGCCGCACCAGCCTCAAATGAACCGTACATACAATATCGTGCCTGTAAAAGAAAGAAACTCAACGAGCACAACATGTTTAGCAACATATGTTCAATGTGATATCGAAATGCCGACAAACGTGATGTCGATGGGTGAGTGCATCGCAATGCGAGAAGAAACGCGCGTGACAACGCAAGTTAAGCACAGAAGCATGGTAATACCAAGGAAACGTGCATAACAATGCAAGTATATGCATGAGAATGCAAGTGATATGCATAACAATGCAGAACAAATGTAAACTAGGATGCACGTTTGTCACAAAACAACGAGCGAAGAAATGCGCGTTTCGACGAGGGCGACTTGATCGCGACCTCCGATTCACCTCCCGGAGGGGTTACAACATGTTCAAAAAGGATACATCTCACTTTCGATGAGTAATGATGAGAAACGCATCGAAGGTTGGAGTTGAAGTCCCGGCGGAGCGATTTCGCGACGGAAAGTGCACTTCTCTTGTACTTTTTTCAGGTCCCGGGGACTCCAATCATCATCAAAATTTGCAGAGAGCTCGGAGGCCACCTTGGGAACATCACCGGCCACTTTTATTCCCAGGGGGAGGCTGCCGGCCAGTTTTGAGGGAGAGGGGTGGCCGGCCTGCCAGAAAAGGTGGCCGGCCAGCCACCTAGCCCAGATTCGGGGCAGTTTTGTCTTTTCACTCTCTTTTCTTTAAATATACTCATCCAAACACTTTGTGCTCACAAGTGCAGCTCCGAAAACATCCTCTCTACCTTCCCAAACCATTTTCTCTCTCAGATCTGCGCTCTATACGCATTCTCCAACGCCCCACGCAAGTTGTTTTCGCGAAATCTTTCAGTTTTCGTCACTTTGGACCGATTAAATTTTGATTTCGGAGCTTCTTTTCTCATTTTCGCCACTTAAGGTGAGTTTGTCTCAATATTTGGAAGATTTTCTCGGGAGTTGACTTTTGTTGACTTTTTTATTTCCCGAGAGTTGACTTTTGTTGACTTTTTCCAATTTTGGCCCATTTTGCTCATTTTTGCTCCTTTTGCAGGTTTTTCGAAATGGCGGGTCATTTTCCACATGGCGGAGGTCCTCCAGTGCCGGGGGTGATCTGGATATTATGGCTTTGCCCCCGAGAGTTCGGCCATTCGATCCTGCGAGGTATCATCCTCAGGAGCACGTCCTCCCGCAGGCGATTTTCTACCATTTCACTGACTTTGATGATCGAGCGCCTAGGGATCTGATTTTGCGGGAGCCAGAGTCTCACCTCTCTCACGAGGCACGAGAGGTATTTACTTTACTTTTACATTTTTTGCAATGTATTCTGCATTTTTCGTGTATTTCGTGCCTTCGCTATGCTTATCTGCCCACTCAAGCACACAACTTGTTTAGAATGCTTAGTCTATGACACCATATTCTATTTGTATCTTGAACACGTAGTCCAATCACTTTGAATTTCTGAATACGCAACCCATAAATTAAGTGCGAACACACGGCACACACTGACTGAGGGTAGAACACGCAGCCCAGACTCTGATTTTCTGAACACGCAGCCCATTGTTGAGGTGAACACACAGCCCACACCGATCGAGAGTAGAACACGCAGCCCAAACCCTAATTTTCTGAACACACAGCCCGAATTGACGGTGAGCACGCAGCACACACTGACTGAGAGTAGAACACATAGCCCAAACTCTAATTTTCTGAACACGCAGCCCATTGTTGAGGTGAACACACAGCCCACACTGATCGAGAGTAGAACACGCAGCCCAAACCCTAGTTTTCTGAACACACAGCCCGAATTGACGGTGAACACACGGCACACACTGATTGAGAGTTGAACACGCAGCCCAAACTGATTAAGATGAACACACAGCCCGTTGTTGAGGTGAACACACGGCACACACTGATTGAGAGTAGAACACACAGCCCAAACTCTAATTTTCTGAACACACAGCCCGTTTGTTGAGGTGAACACACGGCACACACTGATTGAGAGTAGAACACACAGCCCACACTGATTAAGATGAACACACAGCCCATTGTTGAGGTGAACACACGACACACACTGATTGAGAGTAGAACACACAGCCCGAACTCTAATTTTCTGAACACACAGCCCGTTTGTTGAGGTGAACACACGGCACACACTGATTGAGAGTAGAACACACAGCCCAAACTCTAATTTTCTGAACACACAGCCCGTTGTTGAGGTGAACACACAGCACACACTGATTGGGAGTAGAACACGCAGCCCAAATTGTGTATTTGATCTGATTTTGCATACAGCTCATACATTTCACTTGCACGCAGCTTATTCATTTTACTTGCACACAGCTTATTCATTTCTTTCTGAAACTGAATACATATGTTCATCTTGAACGCAGGTGACTGCTCGGACCGTGCGAGGATACGGCTCCATCACGGCGAGAGAGTGGTATGCTGAGCTCCCGGAGGCTGTCCGGGATTTGGTTGATGTGGCAGGGTTCGGACTTTTTGCACTGGGATCTCTCGCTGTCCTGCTAGTAGGACATTGATGGGCGCTCTGGTAGAGAGATGGTGGGACACCACCAACTCCTTTCATTTTTCTGCCATTGGGGATATGACCATGACCCCTTTTGACTTTGCCGTACTGACGGGCCTTGATGTGGGGGGTTGGGCCATCCCATACGACGAGGATATGGGCCAGTGGGAGGCCGCTTGGATATATTTATTGGGGGCTCGCCCGCCTGTTGACAGATCTTCGGGCAGAGTCCGATACACCTGGTTCTCTTCTCACTTCAGGAGGCCAGAGATGGAGCCTGAGACCCCTGAGGAGGTGGCACAGTATGCTCGTGGATTCTTGATGTTCCTCTTCGGCACCACTCTGTTTGCCGATAGGGGGAACACTGTCGGGCTTTACCTACTGAGTGCTCTAGTGGACCTATCACAGGTCGGTAGATATGACTGGGGTGGTGCCAGCCTGGCTACTTTATACTGTTATATGAGCGCGACCTCCCGCGGATGGGGGAACATGGTTGGCGGCTATTGGAGGGCCTGGGAGGTACTTTCTGCCCTCTTGACTTACGTTTCTTCTTCTCATCATCTGTACATTGCACTCACGGCGTACTTTACATTCTGTACCATGCACTTTGCTCTCAGCATTTTGTATTTGCATTCTGCACTCAGCATTCTGTATTCTGATGGCTATTGCTCTGTCTCTCACAGTTATGGGTCTATGCATACTTCCTGATACTAGCCCCAGAGCTTATGGTGGAGGTGCCTCTCACGACCCCGTTTTCACTTGTATTTGAGGGCCAGTATCGGCTGAGGCCTCGGGAGTCTTTTCTCTATCTGCGACAGTATTTTGACACCGTGCGGACGTCAGAGGTATTTCAGAACTCTCAGTTCTTCATGTTTCCAATCTTTGATTTGTTTGCAATTTCTGATTAGTTCATGCACTGGTCATCCGCAGATTACAT
Source organism: Camellia japonica (assembly GCA_030407325.1). Taxonomy (NCBI): domain Eukaryota; kingdom Viridiplantae; phylum Streptophyta; class Magnoliopsida; order Ericales; family Theaceae; genus Camellia; species Camellia japonica. Next base: position 43,955 of record JAPPVO010003481.1, on the reverse strand, counting down.
GGCAGCCTTGGGCGCCTTTAGGTACAGACCTCCGATTCCAGTTTGCCGGAGCGTGGGGCGCCTCTCGATACAGGATCTTGTTTGAGGGGCCAGTTGGTAGAGCCTGGTTCGTGGGAGATCGCTTCTTGCGTCAGGTATGGGGCTACGCTGAGCAGGACATTCCTTCAACGCCTCCAGATGATATGCGGACTGCCGATAGGCTCTCACTCTAGGGGGTCGTTGATGCTGTGCTAGGTACCGATGCCTTCCTACATCTGGAGCAGGGGGAGTACGCGACTTACCGCCACACCTACTTGATGCCTCCGCTGACGGGAGTCCGCACCCCGACGAGGAGATCTGCTGGTATGCCTTCATCGAGCCGGGCTCAGGCTGCAGGTGCCCCTTCCACCAGTAGGGCTGGTACATCTAGAGGTGGGGGTGGACTAGTTTCCCCGGTTCCTCCGACTTATCATCATCCCGGATGGCCAGATATGCCGACTGAGTTGATGGGATGGCAATATGGGACCACCTCCCCAATTCCGATTCCGATAGAGCCTCCGATGCCTGGCCATCGATACGTCAGTGACCCTGACTCACCACCGGTATGTTCCACTGCTTTCCATTTATCACACAGATACTTTGGCATTCGTTTATTCATTGATGTCTTGAACCTATTTCTGCAGCCACCTCGGGAGTACATGGATGAGGTGCTTGGGATGGTGGCCTCGCTTGAGGGCATGGTCCTGCGGAGAGAGGCGCAGTTGTCCATCATGGGCTTCTAGGTGCCCTTTAGTTTTCTGGCATTTATCATACTTCTGATGACATGCTGATCTTGGACATTTTACTACATTGATAGGTTGCTTGTGTAAAGCACATCTGACACACACCGCATTTCATACTGTATCTGCATGCACCCACTCTCTATATCTGATATACATGTTCCGGCTGATGTATTCAAATTGCATTTTTTTCATTTTCAGATGCCTCCAGTGTATGCCCAGTCACAGGCCGGGCCATCTAGGCCTTCCCGGGGAGCTGGGCCATTTAGGCCTTCTCGAGGAGCAGGGAGAGGGGAGTCGTCTCACGGACGAGGTAGACGCAGGGCACACATCATAGAGGAGGAGCCCGAGGAGGAGGAGGAGGCTGCAGATCGCCAGTCAGAGATATCTGCTGACAGAGAGGGTGGCTCTGATCCCGGTTCTGGTAGTGGAGGCGAGGCTGAGGAGGATCCTGAGGGCGACAGCTCCGACTCAGACGATGATGCCGGTGGTGCAGAGGTTGCCTCGCAGAAGAGGATGAAGAGGGCCTCTTATTCCTGCTCTCGAGAGCATTGATGCAGCTGTTCCCTGTTTTATTTACCTTTGCACTGGTAGTTTGTAGCACATTGCACATTGTTAGGTAGTTTTATTATTTTGTAAAACTTGTACCCTTGTTGTAAAACATGACGGAATGAAACAGCTTTTGTTCAAAAAGTGTTGTATTTTGTGTTCTTAGCATCGCATCGCATCATTTTGCACCAAAATGAGATTGAATGGAAATGTGCATGGTGTATTTGCCCAGTCAGGTAGTGAACCGACACAACAAACTAAACAACTCAACTTACTAAGAAATAACAAAACCTTAGCAAGTTTACAACTCGATAAGAAAAACAACAAAGTTGACGACTCGACAAATAAGGCACAACAAAATTAAACAAAAAGTAACAATTCGATGCACGAAACTCGACAGCTCGACAAACTTAACAACTCGATAAGCAAAACAACAACTCGATAAGCAAGACAACAACTCGATAAGCAAGACTTATCAACAACTCCATAAACAAAGTGTATTTCGGACGATCTGGGTGACGGAACGCATCCGAAACTGAGGGAAATGGAGGCTTTCGACACTCTCGATGCATGGAAATGCTAGGAACTTCCTCCCGGAGAGTAAAACAGGGCCAAAGGCACATATTGGAGCATGGCCGGCCACCTTTGGGAGTTGGCCGGCCAGCTTTTTGCATTTGAAGGGAGAAAGGTGGCCGGCCTGCTAGGAAAGGTGGCCGGCCGGCCACTTAGCCCAACAACCATCAAATTTTTGACACGTGTCCCCCCGAACAGTGCCTTATCCTCTTTAAAAGTCCTAGCTCCGTGGTTCATTCATTCCATCTCAGTTTTGCACCAAAATGGAGGCGTTTCTCATCGAAAATCTTGCAGCTTGGATCACTTCTCTAGATGGCTCGGAAAAGTTGAACTTCCGGGGTTTCGGCTTGAATGCAGTATTCACGCTGAGCCGTACTCCGCTGCACCTTCCTTTTCTCCATGCTGCGGCGAGGTTTTGGAACCCGATAACGCATGTGTTTAGCTTTGGCGGGCAAGAGATATGTCCGACTTTTTAAGATTTTCAAGTTTTGATGGAATCTGAACGTCATGAAGAAATTTTGCCCCAGTTTCGCTTCGGTCATGCCCAAGCTTTAGGGCGGATGTGTGGGCTCACCATACATGACGCTCGGTCTCTGATCTGTAATGGGGAACTGGACATCCTTGGCTTGATTCATCGCTTTTCCGATGCCGGTGACCGCGGCAACCACCATTGGCAAGGTTTTCGGCAACACACGCTCTGCTTATGCATGCTGTCTCACTTTCTGCTCGCCCCGGGCTTCGGTGGATCTAGCATTCGTCTGATTGAAGTTGCTCAAGGCCTGAAGGAAGGAAAAAGCTGCATCCCCATGACATTAGCCGAGACACTGATGGGCTTAGATGCTTTCTATCGCCGGGAGACGACCAGATTCGCGGGGAGTCTGCTACTGCTGCAGGTAATGTTTCCCACCCAGTCTCACGTATATATTGCTCACATCACTCGGCCCTCAGGCTCGATTTTTCTCAAAAAACCCTTTTTCTCACTTTTCTCTCATCGTACATCTCTCTATTCTTTATTCTCTCATTTTTCATCCCTCCCCAGGTATGGTTGATGGATAAATTGCAGGTTGTGGACTCTTGCCCAGCCTACTCAGCTCGCGGCTACTTTTTTCGACAACGTCTAGTCGATGCCCCTGATGAGAGATGGTGGTTCGACTGGATGTGCAATTTGTCGGCAGATCGCATTGCTTGGCGTTGTCCTTGGCTCAATCTTCCGGCACTGAGCTATAGCATGTCCCGGCTAATCGGGATCCAGTTGATTGGTCTGACTCACTGTGTGTTCTACTTTCCGTTCCGGTTTCTACGCCAGTTCGGTCATGATCAGACTTGCCCGCCTGAGGGGATTGAGTACTCGGCTGCTTTCCCGGTCCGAGGCGCACAGCATGCCCGGTATGCCATAGCATGGAGAACTAGAGAGCTCCTGGCCCCCGCTCCCACTTTCAGTTGCGCTTTGTCTGACGAGTGCTTGGATTGGCTCAATGAAGAGGCGCAGATTGGGCCCAGCTTGGCATCAGAGGCTTCGACCAGCTCTGTGAGGGGGCGTAGGGACACCTGACTTGACTATGCCCCGGATTTATTGCTTTATTAGTACTTTCAAGTTTTCTTTATGATTGTAATAAAAAGCAACTTCAATTTGTATGCAAGAGCAGGAGAACTCTGTTTTGAAATCAATGAAATTGAAGGTTGTGGTACTGAAAATTTTCCGCTTTGGTCCAAAAATGGTCTTAGTTGTAAAAAGATTAGTTTGAACAAAGTCAACTTTTATTAAAACTTTTCAAAACCATTTTCGATATGGATCAGAACTGGACACGCCTAAGATCTGTCACTGAGATGCACAACCCCGGATCCTAGCAACTGGAAAGTTGCCCCTAGTCTGAATAGCGCCGCGGCATTGTACAGCAACGGAAAGTTGCCCCTAGTCTGAGAAGCACTGCACCGGAGATTACGATGAATGCTGATTAGACAAAGATGACTGGGATGATCAAATGGACAAAGTTGATCGGGGGAAAATTTATGGCTGAACTTCAGGATGAAGTTGCCTACGTATCCCAAAGACGGGAATCAAGCCTTACGTAGTTCAGGCTTGGGTTCACTCGGGTATTTTCACTCTCCTTTTTCGCTCTAACTTTTGCCAAGGCCGCCCTTTGTGGGTTTTCAACCTTGCGAGCTCAGTTTTTATAAATTCAAATTTTTTGTGCTCTGAGTTTTGCCTAGGTCGCCCTTTCGGGTTTTCGGCCTAGCGAGCCTCTCAAGGGTAATATTTCTTCAACTTGTCCATATTGATCGGTTGCAAAAACTCCAAGCCATCTAGATCCATCAGAACCACAGCTCCACCTGACCAGATAGACTTAATGATGTAGGGGCCAGTCCAATTGGGTCTGAACTTGCCCCTTGGGTCATGGATGGGAGCTTGGTTATCCTTGAGTACCAAATCTCCTTCCTTTAAATTCCTGGACTTCACTTTCTTGTTAAAAGCCCGGCAATTCTGCGCTGATAACCTTGAACATGGTACAGTGCTTTCAGTCTTCTCTCATCAAAGAGCATAAGTTCCTCAAACCTGCTCTGCTGCCAATCTGCTTCGGCTATTTGACATTCAGCCAATACTCGCAAAGACGGAACCTCAATCTCAATAGGTAGAACGGCCTCCATCCCATAAACCAGAGAATACGGAGTCGCCCCAGTAGAAGTTCTGATTGAAGTCCGGTAGCCCCACAGAGCAAACGGTAGCTTATCTGGCCAGTCCCGGTAGGTTTCCACCATCTTCTGCAATATGTGTTTGATGTTCTTGTTGGCGGCCTCAACCGCTCCATTGGTTTGCGGCCGGTAGGTAGATGACTTATGAAAAGCCACGTTGTATTTCTCCAACAAGTCAATCACTTCCTTCTTGAAGTGGGAACCGTTATCTGAAATTATCTCGTTTGGGACTCCGTAGCAACAGATGATGTTGTTTCTGATAAACTTCGCAACATGTGAAGCCTTCAACACCGCATAAGATTGAGCCTCGACCCACTTTGTGAAATAATCTATCGCGACCAAGATGAACTCATGCCCATTCGACCCCTTCGGAGTGACAGCCCCGATCACATCAATTCCCCAAACTGAAAATGGCCATGGCGAAGTCATATTGTACAGCTTTGACGGCGGAATGTTCATGCGATTTGCATGAATTTGACACTTGTGGCATCGACGAACAAAACCGATGCAGTCCTCCTCCATGGTGGACCAGTAGTAACCCTGTCTGAGGATCTTTCGTACTAGCATTACTCCATTCTTGTGCGCACCACATTCCCCCCCATGGATGGCTTCCATTAGACGCTTTGATTCTTCGGCATCGACACACAACTTATGCATTCCGAGATGACCCCTTTTATACAGCTTACCCCCACAGATGATGAACTGAACGGCCATTCTTCTGATTGCCCTCTTATCCTTGGCATTCACCCCTGGCGGGTAGGTTTCCTTTTCCAGGAAATTCCAAATGTCGTAATACCAGGGGTTTTCGTCCTGAACCTCATCTATAGCAGCAATCGACTCGTAGGCTGGCGCAAATTTCTGGTCAATGATGACGGGACGCATCCGGACTCCGAACGGGATGTCTATCATGGAAGATAGAGTTGCTAAAGAATCTGCGAACCTGTTGTTCTCTCTCAGTAGATGAGTAAAGCTTAGCTTCTCAAACCGAGGAATTAACAAGTCCAAGGTTTGGTGATACATCATCATCTTCTCTTCTTTGACTTTCCAGTCTCCTTTTGCTTGAGACACAACAAGGTTCGAGTCCCCGATGACGTCCAACCGTCTTGCCCCTAGTTCTAGGGCTGCTTCTAGACCGGCGATGCACGCCTCATATTCTGCTTCGTTGTTCGAGACTTTGAACCAGAGTTTGAAGGCTAGAGGGATACGGGAATTGTCGGGTGCTATCAGCAACACTCCTATCCCATACCCGTATTGATTTGACGCTCCGTCAAAGTACATCGTCCAAGTTTCATCGTCGATGTGCAAAATAGCTTCATCTAGGAATAGGTACTTGACTGCTTCACCCCCTTCTACAGGATGGTCGGCTAAAAACTCTGCCACTGCTCTTCCCTTGACTGACTTGCGTGTTACATATTTCAAATCAAATTCGGAGAGCAACAGTAACCAACGAGCTAGCCTACCTGTAAGTGCTGGTTTCTCGAAAAGATATTTGATGGGATCGAGTCCTGAAACCAACATTACGGAGTGAGCTAACAGGTAGTGCCGCAGCTTCCTGGTAGCCCATACCAAAGCTAAGCAAGCCTTCTCCAACGGTGTGTAGCGAGTCTCATACTCTAGCATCTTCTTGCTCAGATAGTAGATGGCTTTTTCCGCTTTGTCCTCTGATTCTTGTGCTAGCATACAGCCCATTGTAGTCTCAGTCACTGAGAGGTACAATATCAACGGTTTCCCCGGCTCTAGCGGTGACAACACGGGCGGGTTCTGTAAGTATTCCTTGATCTGTTCAAAAGCAGCTTGGCATCGGCCGTCCCATTGGAATTTCTTGCCTTTCTTCAGGAGACCAAAAAGTGGTTCACAAGTCAAGGTTAACTTTGAGATAAACCGTCTTATGAATTGCACTTTAGCCAGAAAGCCTCGCACCTCCTTTTCAGTCCTTGGTGGGGGCATTTCTAGGTTGGCCTTGATTTTGGAGGGGTCAACTTTGATACCTCTCTGCGTAATCAGAAACCCCAGCATTTTTCCCGCTGTAACACCGAACGTACATTTCTGAGGATTCAGCCGCAACCGAAATTCTCTGATCCTTTCGAAGAACTTTTGCAAGGCGGTGTAGTGGCCCTCTCTTTCTTTGGACTTGACAATCATGTCGTCCACATACACCTCAACCTCTTTGTGGATCATGTCATGCAATATTGTGGTCGCGGCCCGTTGATAAGTAGCTCCAGCAGTCTTCAACCCAAACGGCATTACTCTGTAGCAGTATGTCCTCCACGGGGTGGTGAATGCAGTCTTTTTCGGTCTTCAGGTGCCATTACTATCTGATTGTACCCTGAGAAGCCATCGATGAATGAAAGCAAAGCATGCCCCGCTGTGAAGTCCACTAACTCATCGATATGCGGCAAGGGAAAGTCGTCCTTCGGACTGACTCTGTTCAAATCCCTGAAATCCACGCATACCCGGATCCTGCCATCCTTCTTCGGCACCGGAACAATGTTGGCCAACCAAGTCGGGTACTCGGATACCAGTAGGAAGCCTGCGTCGATTTGCTTGGTGACCTCTTCCTTAATCTTAAGAGCCCAGTCCGGGCGGATCCTCCTGAGTTTCTGTTTGACGGGTCGGGCCTCGGGGTCAAAGGGAATCCGATGCTGTACAATCTCAGGATCGATTCCAGGCATGTCTTCATAGGACCACGCGAAAACATCTTTGAAATCTTTTAATAAAGCGACTAAGCGCTCGCGTTCCTCCGAAGACAACGTGGACCCGATCTAGATCAGCCGTGGGTCCTCCTCAGTACCAACATTCACAGTAATGATTTCATCCATTAAGGGCTTGACAAACCTCTCCTGCTCTTGTTCAATTAAGCGTTGCAAAACCGGAGGAATTTCGTCCTCGTCGTTTTCATCAAAATTTTGAAAGTCTGAGTTTATGCAATAAATCAAGGGAACAGAAAAGTACTCAGAAACCATAGTTACTTGATTCTCATTAAGCACATCCAAATCGTCCGAATTCTCGGTTACAACAGACTCAAATGAGAAAGAAAAAGATGACCTGGACAAAACTGTGGCATCCGGGTTATCATCCCCAGGATTACCAGACTCAGACTCAGTCGAGCTGGAACCTGATTCCGACTCACAAGATTCGGTGGAATCAGATTCCGGCTCACTACCTGACCCGGTGCTGCTAGACAAAAATCCCTCTTTGTATTGCCAAGTGAGAGAGGGCGCGATAGATGCATCCAAAATAGTTGCTGATAGGCCCACAGCCGTTTCATCCCCAATCATGGAAACCGAGAAGTTACCCCCCAAGCACTTATGGTCGATCGGAGGATCTGAGAGTAGACTTGCCAGTGCTACCCCCGTTTCAATTTCAGCGCCCTCGGCGTCCACTGCCTTACACTGCTCAACCTCAGCTGATGGGTCTGTCTGCTCTTCGGCAACGTCATCCCCAGGTAATTGTAGATCAAAGAAAATCTCGAAGCTCGGCACGCGCTTCTTCTCCGCGTTCAGCCACGGCTCGGGGAAGCCATAAAACGGAAAGTCCTCCCCCTCCCGGACGAAGTGTCCGTTCAGGGTACCCTGAATGGGCCTGTGCATTAAGTCAAAAGGCTTCCCCGCCTTCTTCGCTTTGGCTCTCCCAGCCATTTCCTTCCCCTTTCGCATCCAATCCTCTTTGGTGGGCAGATAACCCAAGCCAAAGGTATGAGGGTTGTGTGGCACTTCGGCCAATGCTGCGACGCCCTTCCGGCCGCTCCTTCCTAATCCCATCCCGGGGATGTGTTGTAGCTTGTTCATGAGGTATACAGATTGAGCACTGACTTACACTCCCTCATTAACAACCATGATATTCTGCACAACCTGAGCCTCAGCCAGAGTAAACCCTGATAAGAACACATCTTCCGTGCCGTGCTCGATTTCTAGGACTGGTGTAGATACCTCCGGAGGTGGGTGGATTGATGAATTCTCGAAAACAATGGCTACTCCCTTTCCATAGGGGTATTTCACCATCTGATGTAGAGTGGAAGAGACTGCCCTCACTTGGTTCAACCACGGCCGCCCCAAGAGTAGGTTAAAGGTTGCAGGAACGTCCAAGACATGGAATTCAATGTTGTGTTGTCCTGGACCAACCTGGGTTTGAATTTTGACAGTCCCCATCACCTCCTTGCTGGTGTTATCATAGGCTCTGATCACTTGAGTAGTTGGTACGAAGTCTGCGGGCTTTAACCCGATTGCATATGCCGTCCTTGACGGGCATACAGTAATAGCGGATCCCGTGTCGACCAGAACCACTGGCACCCACTTGTCTCTACATTCCATGGAGATGTAGAGGGGTTTGTTATGATTTGCGCCCTCAAGCGGCAGTTCTTTGTCTGAAAAGGTTAACATCGGGGAACCTCCTCCCGGAAAGACCAGTCCAACCAGCTGCTTTGGTGTGGTATCTATAGAAAGTTTAGCCTTGTCCATAGCAGATAGGACAGCCTGTCTGTGCACTCGTGACGCCATAAGCAGTCCCCAGATGGAGATGTCTGCTTGTATCTTCTTCAGCTGCTTCAGTACAGCTTCTTCCTCAATCTGCTTCTCTTTCTGCTTTTCAGCTTCCTTGTCTTTCCCAGATGCCTCTGGTTGGTCTAGGTGCGGAGGCTTGAAGTACCGCCTACTTCTTGTCATGTGATCGACCTCATCAAGATACCAGGTGTCGTCTGGTTGATTGCTTCCCCAGTCCTCGTCTGTGTGGGCAAGACATAAATCATCGTCTTCCCACCACATTCCGTGGGCATTCAAAAGGCACCTGTCTAGCTCCGGCAAGATTGTACTCACAGCACTCTCAGCCCACATGTTCACAGCATCTTCTGTCCCTGTGCCCACAGCACTTTCAATTCCCTCATGGGTTTTGGCTTTCCCGGTTCTCTCAGAACCCTGTTATTCCACCTGCGTCAGCGTAGTTTGTTGTTCAGCTTTCCCTGCATTCACAATGCTTCTGTCCTGAGTGAAATTTTTTGTACCGGCGCTCTCCGGCAATGTACTCTGACTTCCGCCCTTCCGGCCACAATTGATACCCTCGCCCCTGCGGGTCCCTGTTGGAACTCTACAACATCCGGTTGATCATCCAGCCATCCGGTAGCCTCTGCCGCTTCCTGTAACATGTCCGCGAGGGGACTCACGGGTTACAGTTCGGACTCAATTTGTGTCACGGTTCTAAATCTGAACCAAAGAGTCCAAATCCGGCAAATCGTTTTGAGAAACAGATTTTTGAAAAGAAGTGCCAAACATGGACTGTTTTGCCAGATACAGAGTCGCCACCTAAATATTTTTTATGGGGGAATTTAGGAAACCCTGACTCGGTGCCAAAGGCCACCTGTCCGTCATCACCAAAGTTGCCTCGGCTCGGGAACTTGGGTACGATTGGGGAAGGTCAGCTATGAGCACCCCCTCTCGCCCGTTCCGAAGATCGGCCTCTACTAACCGTGATATCTAATTTTGAAAGCATTATGTGTTCTTATTCCGGTTATTAGCCTAGAATTACTATGTTATGCGCACAGCAAACAAGTATAGACCAAATCGCCTAAGTTGGAACAAAACATTTCATGTTTGTTTTGAAAATGGTTTGCTACTCGCAAGCAGGCTAAAATGCAGGTTTTGCCACCCTCAAGTGGTCTTTAGAAAAGACGGTTTTGCCACTATTTAGTGGGCTTAAAAAAGAACTCACAGTTTTCATGCATTGTTCCAACTTAAGTGATTTGACCTCCATCCACAGGCATTCAAGCAGTTATATCACATAAGCAACTAGCCTCATGGTAATCATGCTATTATGGCAACATTCACACGCATGCGACATGCTAAAGCATAAAAGCTTACCTAGTACTCCAAGCCAAAACAGAAACTAGTTAGTAATCAAATGCATGATCCTAGTTCATGTTAAGTGGCTAATGCAACACAAGCAAGGATGCAATCTTAGACAGGCTCGGCTATCCTAAACATGGTATATGGAATGCTACAAATAACATGTATTCAATTTGGAGTTGAAGTACGATGCAGTTTGTATGATGTGCCGAGCCCGATGCATGTGAGACAAATGTATGGATGCACGCATGCATAGCATAAGGTATGCTGATTTAAACATGCCCTAATCTACCATCATAAGCAGGTAAATAAAAGGGAAGAAAGATGTGGGGTTGGAAGACATGCACACACCCACGCACACTTATTACAAATACGCCCTCACTCGGAGGGACCAAATAAGTATACAGACCGAATAAATAATTAACTACCCTAGCTAATTAAATATTACAAACCCTTAACTAATTAACAAATTAATTAAGCTATTTAAAGCAGTAAAATGGCCTCGGGAAGAGGGATGCACGCATGCTTGGATTGGCTTCGCCCGAAAACTCGCTGCCATTGCACTGTTGCCTCTGTTTACACTGCCCTGCTCCTCTGAAAATTGCCAAAGTCCCAGGATTGCTTCTCTGAGTGCTGTGGAACACCATCGGCTAAGGGGAATGGCCACCGGCCAAGGGAAATGACCACCGGCCACAAATTAATCCATCGGCCGACGATGGATGGCCGGTCGGCACTATATGCAGCCGACCGGCCAAAACTTCCTGCAGAACCTGCAATTGACAGCAGCAGAGGGCAAACAGTGTATGTCATGGAATTTTCAAGCAAATGTGTGCACTAACACATCCCTTATCATGCTTTTGACTCAAAGGGGTATGTTTCTTGATTCTCGGACCACCAATCACGCATTTCGATGCGTGATGGCCCAAAGAAACCAAGTATGCACTTTGATTTCAAATGTCATGCAAACCAAATAAACATATAAAGCCCAACCTCTATCACTTGATCAAGAGGCAAGGCATGCATGCCAAATGCAATGCAACCTAGGCATGTTAACTAAGTATGCAACATGGAAATGCAAACAAGCAAATAATGAACAAGTATGCGAGCTAGTGGTCATGGAAGACATGATGCAATCAAAGCATGCAAAGTGTAAGGCATGTAACAACATGTAAAGAGTGGACTTAAACTAATTTGGACAGCCCTCAACTAGGCCCAAAACAGTGGCCAACATGCTCAAGAATGGAAGCCAAAACACATACAAATAGGCATGCATGCAATGTCCAACACTTAGGCACATAGAGATAACTTTTAAGCACACTTAAAAGAGGAACAACATGGGCATATGGCATGCATATTAAACTCTGAAAACATGCAAGAATATGGTGCCAAACCAATTAAACCAAGCAATCAAAGCATATAAACAAGCCCAAAGCTTGAGACCAATCAAAGGGCTCAAATCATGGCCATGCCAACCAAACCCCAAAGGGCCAAGGGGACCCTAAACAGCCCCAATGTAGATCTAAACAAGACCAAAGACACACCTAGATGGCATCTAAATGGTCTAAACATACAAGCATACAAAAGAGGCCAAACATGGAGCATGAGATGACAACCTTATAAAGCATTAAAGAGACATCAAATGCAAGCATATAGGCACACCATGAGGACTGAAATGGCATGAAAAATGGTTCCAAACCACTGAAACAAAGCAATGATGGCATGCTAGAGGGGTTAACGCTTAAGGTATACAAGAGAGGTTGCATGGTAGCTATACTAAGCAAAGCATGGATGACTCAAATGACCCAAAAAAGTCCTTAAGCATGTCAAAACAAGCATAAAAACTTCACAAAGCTAAGCCAAAACAAGTAAGCATAGTGGTCCAAATGCTAGATACATGTTAAGGCAATTTCACGGCATTACATGACAAAATAAGCACAAATAACACTTAAGACATGGCCAACATGAACTTAAAAATGGTGCTCACACATGAGGCTAAAATGGGACTTTTTGAAGACAACAAGGAGAGGGGATGGCCCTCTCCTTCTTAGGACCCTAAACCACCATCCTCACCACTGAAATCCCTCAAGATTTCAGTGGTGAGGAGGCCCAAATAAGGTGGTCCCAAAGTTTACCAAAAATAGCACAAAATGGGGCCAAACAAGGCCTAAGAAGGGGTAAACGACCCCAAACACAAAAGTATCCTTAATGAAGTATCTTAAACACAAAAAAAACAGAACTTTTTTATGTTATACATAAAGCTCAAAACAGCAAGCAAGACAGGCTAAAAGCTAGTGCACAAACGGGGAATAAAAGAGGATTAAAGGCTCACCCTTGTAGACCAATGAAACCAGCAGCTTCTTGGGTCAAAAACCAGTCCCTTAGTCTCTGAAAATGGCCCCCAAGCTCCTTAGGTTGATGATGGAGGTGTTAGGATAGGAGTTGTGGTGCAAAGGGGCCAAGAATCACTTACTTTGGAGCACTCTAACACATACAAATGTAGAGAGAGAGAGATATAGAGAGAGAGTGATATATATTCTATATATATCAGATTTTCTAACCCTAGAAAATGGTGGAGAGGCTCTCTATATATAGAGCAAGACAAGGTGCTAAGCTTCTTAGAGAAGCTAACACAAAAAAGGGTCAAAGGGGGCAAGCTTCCAAGGGAAGCTAAGCAAAGGGGTCAAGCTTCTCTTAGAAGCTTGACAAGGGTTCAAGGGAGTCAAGCTTCTCTTAGAAGCTTGGAGCAAAAGGGCCAAGAAGGCCAAGCTTCTTGGAGAAGCTAGACAAAAGAGCCAAGCTTCTTGGAGAAGCTAGGCAAAAGGTTCAAGAGGTGCAAGCTTCTCTTGGAAGCTAGAAAGGTGCAAGCTTCTCCAAGAAGCTAACAAGGTTCAAGCTTCTTGGAGAAGCTAAAAAGGTGAAGCTTCTTGGAGAAGCTAAAAAGGTTCAAGCTTCTTGGAGAAGCTAGAACCAAGGTTCAAAAGGTTCAAGCTTCCTCAAGAAGCTAAAACTAAGGGTTCAAAAGGTTCAAGCTTCCTCAAGAAGCTAAAACAGGGGGTTCAAAAGGGTCAAGCCTCCCCAAGAAGAGGTCTCGGCCAGAAAAAGAGTCAATCGGCCAAATAAAGATAGCCGACCGACCAAACAGAGTGCCAATCGGCCACCAATAATGCCGACCGGCCATCACCAATGGCTGGTGGCAAGAAAATAGGGCCGGTGGCCTCAAGCCCTGGCCGTTGAGGTGTGGGGATGGCCCACAAGCCCTACCCTGCCCTTCAAGGCAAAAACAGAGGTGTTTGGTGCAAAACCAAACACAAAACAGTCGAGTCGGGAGATCCTGAGGCAAGGCGCGTAGCCGAGACCTCCGGGAACTCGAGACGAACAGAAACATGGATGATCACCGGGTGTTCAAACGGTGACGTCCAAGTCTTGAGGACAGTAAAAAATGGGGTGTCTACACTTCCTCATACTCAAACCAGTTGACTGCTTCGTCCCCTGATTCTTGGTCATTGAAAAACTGGAGGTTGGCAAGACCCTCTTCCACAGCCATTAGATCATCCGTTCCCTGCTCAAATCTGTCCCCCTGGATCACACACAGTTCTGCTCTCTCTGTCAATTCTATACTTGGCTCAGACTGGCCCACTGACAGGATGTACTCACTTGGATCGTAGGCTTCTCCAGTAAGGTTCCCAGACTGCTCAAACCCAGACTCAACAGTTCTACCCTCCTCCGCAATTTCCCCTGTATTCTCTTCAATGGCCACCACCATTGGCTCAGGTTGGGTTGTGGAGATGTCCATCATGCACAACAGGTCAGTGCAGTCGGGAAGGAACACCTCCGGCTTAGGTAAATGGGAAGGAGTGATATAGATGCTAGGATCGTAAGACACGACCCCAGTCTGGATAAAGTTGACTCTTTTGGGAGGTGGAGCTTGGTTGTGTGTAGGGAGTGGGTTGGTCGTGACGTTTGGTCTCTCTGGAGGCAAGATCACATTTTTGTCAACGAGGTCTTGAATCTCGTGACGCAGTCTGAAACATTGGTCGGTGTCATGACCGTGCTGCTGGTGATATGCACAGTACTTGGCTGGGTTGTGAGTGGGGGGGAGTGGATTTGGTAACGGCCTTGGTTCCAGGGGCTTTAGGTGCCCCTTTCTGATTAAGACCCCTAGAGCCTTGGACAAAGGCATGTACAATGGAGTGAAGGTCCTTTGGCCCCTGGGTTGGTATTTAGTGGTATGTGTATTGCTTCCGGATGCACCTGAGAAGGGTGTGGCTGCCATGGGCCTTGGAAGGGGAGGGGGAATGGTGGCGACCATGCTGACCTCCGAAGTTCTTGCAGTTGCAGTGCCACTTGGGCCCGCATTGTTGTTTCGATTAAAGGTTCTCCGGGGTTGCTCCCTGTCTTGGTCAATCAGACCCTATTTCATCGCATCTTCGATTTGTACCTCCATCTCGTGCAGATCCGAAAAGGTGGGGAAGAGGAGTACAATCATCTTTTGCATCAGTTTTGGTTGGAGATTGCGCACAATCATCCTGATTTGGTCCTTATCGGTGGGCCTTAAAGTCATCATCGAGGCCTTCGCCCTCCACCGAGTCACAAAATCCGAGAAACTCTCTTTGAGCTCCTGCCTTGTTGTTTCGAGATCACGAGTTGTAATCTTGATCTGGGTGTTGTAAGAGTATTGCGCAACAAAGGCCTCGGCCATTTCATCCCAACTTCTCTTGACATCATCCTCCAACTTCGCATACCAGATAGCGGCCACACCCGACAGGGTCCGGCCAAATAGTGAAAGCTTCTGGGGTCTGGTGAGGCCCATTGGTCGTAATATATCTGAGAATAGTCGGAGGTGGACCATGGGATCACCAGATCCGTCGAAGCGATCAATCTGCGGCATCTTGAATCTATCCGGCAATGTCACAGCCACATCGATATATCCATCTTCGATATCCGGGATAGCTTTTACCCCCTGGGATTTTTTGAATAGCTTCTCGAGCTTGCTCAGTTTCAGTGCTGTGGGGTCTACTTCGAACTCGAAGGGAGAGTCCGGGTGGTTGACGGGTGTGTGTACTTTGGATGATTGAGGTGGAAGCGGGGGCGGAGCTGGCCCCGTTGGAAGGTCTGTGTCCTCCTGGATGTTCTGGACATTTGGCAAGGTGTTTTGGATGTTTGGTAGGACATTTTGGGTAGTTGGTGTTTGCTCGGGTATTGCGACCCCTGGTGGGGGAGGATTCGGATGTGAGGCTGATGCTCCGGCTTGCTACTGGAGCCGGGTAATTAGTTCTGCCTGTTGGGCCATGATTGTGGCCTGCTGCTTAGAGAACTCCGCTTGGCGGACAGCGTCCTCCTGCATTTGTTTCATGCTCTCTTGGAGCTGCCGCATCATTTCTTCCATCCCGTCAATATTCTGTTGATCCTGCTGACTGACTGGTATGTGTATCTCTATGGCAGAAACTGGGACCTCAACCCGACTGTTTACTGCCAGGGTAGACCACTGCTCTGATAACCTCTGCTCAGACACACTACGTTTTCTCGGCCTTCTTCTGACAACGGGGGGTAGAGAATGGAACACTGGCTGTCCGTCAACCAGATCCTCAGATCGATTGAGCCGACGACCTCTTGTCCAAAGTGCTTGGGGAATATCTACTGGGTCGGAAGCAATTGTGCTAAAACTGTCCTAGCAGAAAGATAAATAAAGCAATAAGGAAATAAACAACCAGATAAATGAATAGTGTAACAGCTTAAAATAAATACACAACACACACGGTTGATAAGCTGAATACAAACTGTCCTCAAACACTGATCATTATCCCTGAATCACTGTCCCCGAAGACTGAATCTGATACCCACAGATAACTGATTCTCAAACACTGACTGGTGCCCGCAGGCCTGATGCCCAAACTCATAAACTGATACATGGATTTCCCTGTAGAGACGCACTCTAACAGCACATAACAGATAAGTGAGAGCCAAAACACCCCTATGTTGGGGTAGGGTTTCGCTGTCCTATTTTGTCAGGAGCTAGGGTTTGACTACGCATGCAGCGGTTTCAAACAACCTATATCGGGTAAGCAACCTGTCCTAGTTTGGAATGGTCACTACGGATTTCGATATGCACTAGGTCGAATGGTCAAAAAGGGTGCCCCGGTAAAACCAGGGTTTGTGTTCCCATACTGGCAGAGCCCACAACCGGTCAGCCTTATGGTCATGCCTTGGCAAGACAAGCCTCCGGCAAACCGTTCAGGAATAGCAGATGGCAAACACGGTGTCCTAGGCGCACCAATGCAAATGCAATGCAAAGAAACACACAAGTGTAGTCAAAACCAGATATCATGGGTTCGAGTCAAGTTCTCTAACTCCCCAGCGGAGTCGCCAGAAACTGTAGACGTCCCCGAATGCCCCAGAAGGGAATGATGTCCCCCGTTCCGTTCATCTTGGGCTCACTACAGTTCAGGACTCAAATGTCACAGTTCTTAATCTGAACCAAAGAGTCCAAATCCGGCAAATCGTTTTGAGAAAATAGATTTTTGAAAGAAGTGCCAAACATGGACTGCTTTGCCAAATACAGAGTCGCCACCTAAATATTTTATTTTTGGGAAATTTAGGAAACCCTGACCCGTTGCCTAAGGCCACGTGTCCGTCATCACCAAAGTTGCCTCGGCTCGGGAACTTGGGTACGATTGGGGAAGGTCACTTCGTGAGCACCCCCGCTTACCCGATCAAAGATCGGCCTCTACTAACCATGATATCTAGTTTTGAAAACATTATGCGTTCTTATTCCGGTTATTAGCCTAGATTTACTATGTGATGCGCACAGCATACAAGTATAGACTGGGTCGTCTGAATTGGAACAAAACATTTCATGTTTGTTTTTGAAAGATGGTTTGCTACTCGCAAGTAGGCTTAAAATGCAGATTTTGCCACCCTCAGGTGGGCTTAGAAAAGATGGTTTGGCCACTATCTAGTGGGCTTATAACTCACAGTCAATGACTTGTTCCAATCCAAATAACCCAACCTTTACCCACAGGCATTTAGGCAGTTATATCACATAAGCACATAGCCTCATGGTAAGCATGCTATTCATGGCAGTCACTCACACGCATGCAAGGATGCTAAAGCATAAAAACTTACCGAGTACTCCAAGCCAAAACATAAATTAATTAGAAATCCATGCATGATCCTAATTATACAGAAATGCCTAATGCAACACATGCAAAAATGCAACTATAGCAGGCTCGGCTATTCTAAACATGGCATATGGAATGCTACAGCTAACATGTATTCAACTCGGAATTGAAATACAAATGCAGTTAGTATGATGCGC
This sequence comes from Camellia japonica, assembly GCA_030407325.1. Classification (NCBI taxonomy): domain Eukaryota; kingdom Viridiplantae; phylum Streptophyta; class Magnoliopsida; order Ericales; family Theaceae; genus Camellia; species Camellia japonica. The sequence continues at coordinate 26,235 of JAPPVO010003481.1, read as the reverse complement.
CGAGCCCGATGCATGCAAAACAGATGAATGAATGCAAACATGCTATCATACTGTATGCTAATTGAAACATGCCCTAATCTAACCATCATAAGCTGGTAAATAAAAGGGAGAAAGACGTGGGGTTGGAAGACACACATCACACACACGCACACTTATTTACAACATTGCCCTCACTCGGAGGGTCCGAATAAATAATACAGTCCCAAATAAATAATTATAGTCCGAATAAATACAAAATCCTAATTAATTAACAAATTAACTAGGAAAGCTATAAACTAGCATGCAAGCTAGGGACTGCCCCAAACTCTGCTCCGGATGATGAATGATGCATGTTCGGGTTGCCTTTGCGCAGAAATCCACTGCGATTCCCCCATTAGCCTCTGTTTGCAATTAAGCTCGAAATGTTGCGCGAAGCCCCCAAAAGATTGCCGGTTTTTGATTTGCTGTAATAGAGAGTAGGAAAGGGGCATGGCAATGTATTTTTCACATATGTATGCATGCCTCGATCCTCGTGCCACCAATCACGCATATCGATGCATGATGACCGAGGAGTCAAATTGCATGACTCAATATGAAATGAATGCACATGAAAACATAACAAGGCCTAGACTCCATCATGGATAATCCGGAGTGTCGGCGACTGGGGAATTGAGACACGTTCCGTCACTCGGAGTACAAAACGTACCTCGTTTCCCGTGCTCGGGCTAACTCCTATCCCAAGCATAATGCAATATGCATGACATGCATGAATGCAACTAAGATACAACCTAACGTGCACAATGCTATGAAATGGCATACACGATGCACGAGGTAACATGGCATACACAATGAGCTAACATACAACCTAGCATACACAATGCTATGAAATGAAATGGCATACACAATGCATAATGGACTTACACCAACACAAGTGGACCTCAGCTACACTCACATCAGTGGCCATTAGATGGAAATGAGACACTCGAAATGCGTGCACACATGCACGCAAATCGAGGACCGAACCTAAGGCACGAATGCCATTCTACCAAAGCATGGTAAGGCATGGAACATGATATGAAAACAATCAAATTTCAGCACTAAAACATGATGCTAAACAGCCCCGAAACATGGCAATATGGCACCCGATGCATGAGATGAGACCCGAAACTCAAAACTGGGCACATGGAATGACTTATAGCTATACAAAGCATGCATTATTTGATCATGAAGCATGAAGACAAGTCAAGGCAGTCCCAAAATATGAACTTTTCCAGTTCAAAGTATGGCCAAAAGATGCTAGCAAGATGGCTTAAAATAGCATGCAAATTTGACCAACAAACATTGTTTACATGGCAAGTATATGAAGCACATGGAATCTCACCATACCAGAAAAAATCAGTGAACTAAACATGCCAAAATATGCCCAAATAACCGTGGAAATGCAGCCAACACATGCACAAATGAGGGCCTCCTTTGGAGGGCATACAAAGGGGTTATTAAGCACATACAAGATGGACATGTGGCAGCCCCAAACCAACTCTGAAAATCAAATATGATAGTCTAAAAACTCACCAAATTTACCCTAAAATGTGACTAAGAAGCATGCGAGATAGGGTCGCTTTGGAAGGCCGAAATGGCCACCAAACAAGTCAAGGTGAGAGGGGGTCACCCCCCTCTAATTTGGAGGCTCAAAATAGCATCAAAGCCACTGGAAATCCACTGGATTCCAGTGGCTAGAAGGCCAAATAAGGCATGCAACAAGGGCTAGGGTGTAAGGCTAAAAATGAGAGGGAATCAAGCATATAAGGAGGTATGTGACCTCAAATAAGAAAATGCTCTTAATGAAACATGAAAATGATGTCAAAACAAGCCTTTTCTCAGTTTATAACAAGTCTTAAAAGTGATCACAAATATGGCTTATCTATCATGCAAAAGTGGCCCTAAAAGGGGGAAAAGAGATAAGGGACAGAAGCTGGCCCCAAATGGCAAGGAGCCCTTCAACAACATTGAAGAGGGGCTCAAAACAAGGCACTTTACAGTTTACATGAAGCCACGAAAATAAACACAAGTGAGGCTAAACTATCATGCAAGAAAAAGGCCAAAAGAGGGACAAAGAGGCAAGTGGTAGCTGCTGGCCTCAAACAGAGGAGGACCCTTCAACGATGTTGAAGAGGGGCTCAAAACATGATATTTCCAAAACAGCTCACAAATAAGCCTAAAATACTATGCAAAAATAGGCCTAAAAGAGTGTTAAAGAGACAAGTGATAGTAGGAGACCTCAAACAGCAAGAGGTCCTTGATCAAACATGAAAAGGGGCTCAAAATATGACTATTTACAGTTTGGGTCAGAGCTCAAAAATGCAAGAAACAAAGGCTAAGAAAGCATGCAAAAATAAGCTTAAAAGAGGGAAAATAGGACTCACCCTTGTAGAACCAAGCTTCAACAACTTTTGGACCAGGTTTGGGAGCTCTTGACCTCTGGAAGATAGCCTCAAGTTGCTAGAATGGATGTTAGAGGTATGGTGCTATGAGTTGTAGTGTAAAATGGTGTAGGGCTTGAGGGGTTTTGATGCTTGGAATAGAGAGGGAGAGAGATTGAATGCAAGAGCCTTAGAACAATTTTTTGTAACCTCTAAAACACAGCTGGGGGTGCTGGTTATATAGGCAAAGGTGTGGAGAAAAAGGGGGGGAAATGAAATTCAAATTTCTCCACCAAAAGTTCCCCCCTCGGATACAGAATCTGGGGGGAAAAGGAGGGTGTATCTGTAAGGAACCTGCTGAGGGGAGCATGGCCAGCTAGTTTCTGGGAGCTCAGGTGGCCGGCCGGCCACCTCCCCTGGCCGACCGGCCAGGGTCAAAAGGGTCAATGAGAATTAGTGGCCGGCCACCCCATATTGGTGGCCTCCCATGTGTGCACAACACAGCTATGTGGAGAAAACCCTGAAAATGTGAACTAAGAGAGAGAAAAATCAACTTTTTAGAGGGGTTCAAAAGGGTCAGGATGAGTTAATGGCCGGCCATGCCATATTGGTGGCCTCCCAGGTGTGTACATCACAAATATGTGGTTGATGGCCCAAAAAAGTGGCCCGGGGGTGGTCAACATCAGCTTTCTAGCAAGAAAAACGGGCGACGGATAGCGATGAAGGAATAAAGTTGGCTTTCAGAACAATTTCTGGCCTCCCACCCTTATACGACCTTCATAACAATGAAAATAAGGTCCCTGCCAAAAATGAACTCAAACCGATGCAAATTGAAGGTTCGAGGGCCGAAATACGCAGCCCGGGGCCCCGAAAACTGACTGTTAAGCACCGGAGGTGGTGTTCGACCACGAAGTTGGTCTCTCGGACCACAATGTCCCTCAAAAGGGAGTAAATAAGATGTATGCCAAAAACTGGAGCAAACGGAGGTGGTTAAGCGGTCCCGAACCGAGGCACACGGCCGACGGCTCCGAAAATCGGGAACCGGACTCCGAAATGGAAAAAATGGCCTACGACCACGAAACGTAACCTACGGCCACTGAGAGATGATCTACGAGACCTTTCCCTCCCTTTGGGAAGAGAAAACAGAGAAAACAGAGCCTAGTTCGCAAACCGAGGCAAAGCACAGAAAAGCCCGGAAGTCCGGAGGCAAGGCTCACGGCCGAGACTCTGAAACTTCGGAACGAGCGCGATATGCAACATCACCAAGCGCTCAATCGGTGACATCTGAGTCTTAAGGTCGGTCAAAAATGGAGTGTCTACACGAGCCCATGCGCATGGGGAGTAAGATGTCGAGGCAGCGGGAAAAACGTCAGTCCCCACGTCATCGAAGTAGGTCTCCTAGAAGGGAAAAACAGCAACGGGGCAACTCTCATCGACTGCGACCGAGAGGTGAATCCGGTGTGACATCGTGCCTGTTGAGTTTTGCGATTTTTGTGGGGAATAAATCGATGACGGAAGCGGATTCAATTGTTCATGACCCAAATGTGGCAGTTGAGTTCACTTGACTGATTTTTCCACCAGAAGTCCAGCAGTCGATGGTTGGTCAACAGGATTTTGAAGTGTTTCAGGAGGGTATCCACAGAGCAGTGAAAGGGCTGTATATCGCTTATGAGGTCAGCATGCGTCTACATGCCACGCGGCAGGAGATAGAGCAGAAGAATGAGCGAATTTGAAACTTAGAAGCTCACGTGGAGAAGGCCGAGCGTGAACTAAAAAAGGCCAAAACTGCTGAGACACATTCGGCTGGCCAATCTAACCCGATCGTGGAGGAAATGGTGACCCAACGGCTGATAAGTCATGCGATTGTTGATCAAGATATGACAAATATGTTTACAATATAGACTGCGAAGACCAGGGCCTATGAAAAAGGCTTCCACGACGGCCGAAAAGTGGGGATAGAGAAGACGAAGGAAAAGCTCGCCGAGGAAGTTTGTCGATTCGAGAATCGGGGATTCAAGCATAGGTGGGTTAAGGCCCTCCGTGCCGCGGAGGCTCTCCGGGCAGCAGACATTGACTCGGCGTCACCGTTATACCAGAGTAACGATTTTCCTTTTGTGGCTTACGAAGTCGAAAAGAGCGACAACGAAGGTGACGCCGAATAAAGACGAATCCATTGTACCGTTTTTAACGCAAGTTCGATGTCAATTATGTAATCTCGATCAATTTAATAAAACGTAACATTTTAAATGCTAGAATGTTGTTTTTGCTATTTACTATTTTTCGTCTGTTGCATCTATGTTCGTTAAACATAATACAAACGAAATTAACGTCGAGTTCCGAGGCGCCTTGTATAGATGGGGCTTCGAATTCGGAGGCTTATAACTTGGCCAATCGTGATATCCACGAAGGGCGCTCTGAATCCGGAGGCATAATCGGCCCAAAAGTGTCATGCACTGATGAGGGTCCAAATTCAGGGGCTTATTACTTGGCCAATCATAATAATCACGAAGGGCGCTCCGAATTCTGAGAGTTATTCAGCCCAAGCGTGTCTTGCAGGGATGAGGCTCCGAATTCGGAGGCTTATTCGGCCCAAGCATGTCTTGCACAGATGGGGCTCCGAATTCGGAGGCTTATAACTTGGCCAATCGTGATATCCACGAAGGGCGCTCCGAATCCAGAGGCTTAATTGGCCCAAAAATGTCATGCACTGATGGGATTCCGAATTCGGAGGCTTATAACTTGGCCAGTCGTGATATCCATAAAGGGCGCTCCGAATCCGGAGGCTTAATCGGCCCAAACGTGTCTTGCACGGATGGGGCTCCGAATTTGGAGGCTTATAACTTGGCCAATCGTGATATCTACGAAGGGTGCTCCGAATCCGGAGGCTTAATCGGCCCAAAAGTGTCATGCACGGATGGGGCTCCAAATTCGGAGGCTTATAACTTGGGCAATCGTGATATCGATGAAGGGCGCTCCGAATCCGGAGGCTTAATCGGCCCAAAAGTGTCATGCATTGATGGGGCTCTGAATTTGGAGGCTTATTACTTGGCCAATCGTGATATCCACGAAGGGCGCTCCGAATCTGGAGGCTTAATCGGCCCAAATGTGTCTTGTACGGATGGGGCTCTGAATTCGGAGGCTTATAACTTGGCCAATCGTGATATCCACGAAGGGCGCTCCGAATCCGGAGGCTTATTTGGCCCAAACGTGTCTTGCATGGATGGGGCTCCGAATTCAGAGGCTTATTACTTGGCCAATCGTGATATCCACAAAGGGCGCTCCGAATCCGGAGGCTTAATCAGCCCAAAAGTGTCATTCAGTGATGGGGCTCCGAATTCGAAGGCTTATTACTTGGCTTTTTATCGGAAGACTTGATTTAACGAGCTGAATTTCACAATGAGGAAATGAGAAACTTTTCATTCAAAACAAAGTTGAAATTCGTACACGGGAAACACTCAAAACAAGTATCATGCCCCACAAGTCGGGTTAATGATAGAATTTATGCAAATGCGTGGAATTCCAAGGACGTGGCAGACTTCTCCCAGACATGTCTTTGAGCCGATATGCCCCTGTGCCAGCGATTGACTCAATCTGATAGGGGCCGTCCCAGTTGGGGGCCAATTTTCCATCACCCAGATTCCTGGTAGCAGAAGTAGTTTCTTTAGGACCAATTCGCCTGGTGTACAGCGGCGTAGCTGAACGCGTTGATTATACGACTTAGCAAGCTGCTGCTGGTACCGTGCCATGGATGCAAGGGCACGATCTCTTCGCTCTTCAATCAGAGTCAAATCCATGGCCAGCATCATGTCATTTCGGCCCATATCAAAAACTTTTGATTTCTAGGTTGGGAGGCCGATCTCCAAGGGGATGATTGCCTGGGTTCCGAAGCATAAAGCGAACGGCGTTTCTCCAGTGGACCGCCTTGGTGTAGTGCGATGAGCCCATAACACACTAGGGAGTTCTTCAACCCACCTGCCTTTAGCTTTTTCCAGCCGTTTCTTGATGTGTAGACACCCCATTTTTGACCGTCCTGAAGACTTGGATGTTCATGCAGGTACATCCAGTAGCAAGCTTGTTTGCTCGTTGAATACTTGCATTTCACGGCAAAATGTCACAAGTTTGAGCTTTCCAAACCCTACATCATTTTTGCCCCATTTTTGGACCATGACTTGGTCCTTCTATATTGGTTCTTGCGATGCCTTTCTGGCCATGGTTTGGCACTACCAGCCATCCACTCTGCCCTACCGGCCATTGATAGGCCCTGCCGGCCATCAAAGGGGCACTGCCAGCCACCACTGATGGCTGGCAGATTACCTTGATTTCAACAGATATCTTTTGGATATTTTGAGCCAGTTGTGGCTCACTGATCCATCCTCCATACACGTGTATGGATGGATTGAGCAAGCCTTTTGGCTTGCATTGCTTATAAAAGGGGAGCTCTCTCCCCCTTCTTGAGGGGGTTCAGAAAATTTAGACACAAAAAAATATCTCTTTCTCTAGAATTCTCTCTCTCTATATATATATATATGTGTTATTTTGTGCTCAAAAGTGCTATTTCTTCACACTTTTGCACACAAACACCTAGTTAAACACCTTTGCTTTGGAGCTGAGGCACCTTGAAGCTTGTTTTGAGGACTTTGGACAGCTTTTGGTTCAAAAATTGTGGCTGAAGTTGCTGTCTTGCCATTGTTCTTCAAGGGTAAGAGACTACCCCCTTTTGAGCTTTGTTTTGCTTAAGTCTTTCGCCATCCTTGCATGTTAATTTAGGCCTAGCTTTCAACTACAAAAGCCTTGTTTTTAAGTGCTTAAGATGTTTGTTTGAGGCTTTGTTTGAGTTAGGGGTGGTCTACCCCCTTTGGTGGCCTATTTTGCTTTGCTTAGTGCCATCTTTTGAGGCCTTTAAGACCACCTTGTTTTGGCCTTTTCACCACTGAATTCTAGAGGAATTTCAGTGGTGGAAAGTGTGTTTTGACGTCCAAAATGGATGAGGGTGGTCCCCCCCTGTGCTTTGTTTGCGTATGTTGTTGGCTTAACACTTTGGCATGTTTTTCTACCTTCTTGAGGCTCTATCTTAGCATGTTTTTGTGACTTTTCTAACATGTTATAACTCTGTTTTGGGTTGGTTTGATCACTTGTTGCATGCTTCATGTACTTGTAGTGCAATGCTCCTTGCTAGCCTAACATGCTTTATGCTTTAAACCACCATTCTAGCATGTTTTGGCTCCACTCCAGCAGGCTTTTACTCATATTTTAACATGCTTAAGCTCTGTTTTGATTGGTCTTGGCCATGTGAGGCTTCCTTTGTATAGCCATAGTGCAAATCTTGCTCACTAGCTTTAAGTTTCAAAGTCTCTAGCATGCTTTACTTGAGTGTTTGCATGCATTAGCCTCTTTTCTCACATGATTTCAGTGAATGAAGTGTGGTCATACTCTCCCATGCTTCACTCTTTCAATGCTTTTGGAGGGTTATGCTTTATACCTCAATCATGAGCCATTTGGCATGCATGCTTGCCTAAGCTTTTGGGCTACCATTTTAGCATTTTTGTGGTCTTATTTTGCCATATTCCAACTTTGATTTTGGTTGGTGGAGTCACCTCAAGCTTGTTTTTGGTACTTGTAGTGTAATCCCATTCATTGGCCTTGCATGCTTAGTGTTTTGGCTTACCATGTTAGCTTGTTTTGGCTACACTCCATCATGTTTTTAGCATTGTTTTGACCAACCTTAGGACTGTTTTGAGTCATCTTGGTCCTTTGGGGCTTGCTTGATATGGTTATGGTGCAAGTGCCTTAGGTAGTCTTGAGTTTTAAGCACCATAGCATGCTATACTTGTGATAGTTGCATGTCATGGCATCATTGAACACGTTATTTCAGAGCATATACATGTGTCATGTTCTCACTTCTTTCACTCTTTGAGTGCTTTTAAGAGTTGTGCCATTATGCCATATTCATGGGCCAATGCATGAACATGTATTTTCTTGCTCTTAATGCTAGCATTTCAGAGCATCTCAGCCACTGTCTTGGCATGCATGAACTCTAATTTCTCCAAATTAGGGTTCGAATACTCGAACACCTATTCGGACACTCTTGCATGATGGCAGATATGTAATTATGGTGTTTACTTACAATTTCTCAAGCATTATGGTTTGCATACTCAGACACTTATTCGGACCTCCTTTCATGATGGCAGATATGTAATTATGGTGTTATTTACAATTTCTCCAAATTAGGGTTCTAACATTTGGACACTTATTCGGACCCTCTTGCATGATGGCAGAAATGTAATTATGTTGTTTAGTTACAATTTCTCATGCAATAGGGTTTGAATACTTGGACACTTTTCGGACCCTCTTGCATGATGGTATATATGTAATTATGGTGTTTACTTACAATTTCTTATGCATTAGGGTTCGAATACTCGGACACTTATTCTACCCTCTTGCATGATGGCAGATATGTAATTATGGTGTTTACTTACAATTTCTCATGCATTAGGGTTCGAATACTCGGACACTTATTCGGACCCTCTTGCATGATGGCAGATATGTAATTATGGCGTTTACTTACAATTTCTCATGCATTAGGGTTCGAATACTCGGACACTTATTCAGACCTTCTTGTATTATGGCAGATATGCAATTATGGAGTTTACTTACAATTTCTCATGCAATAGGGTTTGATTACTCGGAGACTTATTCAGACCCTCTTGCATGATGGCAGATATATAATTATGGTGTTTACTTACAATTTCTCCAAATTAGGGTTCAAAAACTCGTACACTTATTCGGACCCCCTTGCGTGATGGCAGATATGTAATTATGATGTTTAGTTACAATTTCTCTTGCATTAGGGTTCGAATACTCAGACATTTATTCAGACCCTCTTGCATGATGTCCGATATGTAATTATGGTGTTTACTTACAATTTCTAATGCATAAGGGTTCGAACACTCGGACACTTATTCTGAGCCTCTAGTATAATGGCAGATATGTAATTATGATGTTTACTTACAATTTCTCTTGCATTGCGGTTCGAATACTCGGACACTTATTCGGGCACTCTTGCATGATGGCAGATATGTAATTATGGTGTTTACCTACAATTTCTCAAGCATTACGGTTCACATAGTCAGATACTTATTCGGACCCTCTTGCATGATGGCTGATATGTAATTATGGTGTCATTTGCAATTTCTCCAAATTAGGGTTCGAACACTCGGACATTTATTCGGACCGTCTTGCATGATGGCAGAGATGTAATTATGGTGTTTACTTACAATTTCTCCAAATTAGGGTTCGAATACTCGGACACCAATTCGGACACTCTTGCATGATGGCAGATATGTAATTATGGTGTTTACTTACAATTTCTCAATCATTACGGCTCGCATACTCAGACACTTACTCGGACCCCCTTGCATGATGGCAAATATGTAATTATGGTGTTATTTACAATTTCTCCAAATTAGGGTTCGAACATTTGGACACTTATTCAGACCCTCTTGCATGATGGCAGATGTGTAATTATGGTGTTTAGTTACAATTACTCATGCAATAGGGTTCGAATACTCGGACACTTTTCGGAACCTCTTTCATGATGGCATATATGTAATTGTGGTTTTTACTTACAATTTCTTATGCATTAGGGTTCGAATACTCGGACACTTATTCTACCCTCTTGCATGATGGCATATATGTAATTGTGGTTTTTACTTACAATTTCTTATGCATTAGGGTTCGAATACTCGGACACTTATTCTACCCTCTTGCATGATGGCAGATATGTAATTATGGTGTTTATTTACAATTTCTCACGCAATAGGGTTCGAATACTCGGACACTTATTCGGACCCTCTTGCATGATAGCTGATATATAATTATGGTGTTTACTTACAATTTCTCCAAATTAGGGTACGAAAACTCGAACACTTATTCGGACCCCCTTGCATGATGGCAGATATGTAATTATGATGTTTACTTACAGTATCTTTTGCGTTAGGGTTTCAATACTCGGACATTTATTCTGACCCTCTTGCATGATGGCAGATATATAATTATGGTGTTTACTTACAATTTCTCATGCATTAGGGTTCGAACGCTCAGACACTTATTCTGACCCTCTAGTATAATGGCAGATATGTAATTATGGTGTTTACTTACAATTTCCCTTGCATTGCGGTTCGAATACTCGGACACTTATTCGGACACTTTTGCATGATGGTAGATATGTAATTATGGTGTTTACTTACAATTTCTCATGCATTAGGGTTCGAATACACAGACACTTATTCGGACCCTTTTGCATGATGGCAGATATGTAATTATGGTGTTTACTTACAATTTCTCATGGATTAGGGTTCGAATACTCGGACACTTATTCGGACCCTCTTGCATGATGGCAGATATGTAATTATGGTGTTTACTTACAATTTCTCATGCATTAGGGTTCGAATACTCGGACACATATTCGGACCCTCTTGTATGATGGCAGATATGTAATTATGGCGTTACTTACAATTTCTCATGCATTAGGGTTCGAATACTCGGACACTTATTCGGACCCTCTTGCATGATGGTAGATATGTAATTATGGTGTTTACTTACAATTTCTCCAAACTAGGGTTCGAATACTCGGACACTTTTTCGGACGCTCTTGCATGATGACAGATATAAAATTTTGGTGTTTACTTACAATTTCTCCAAATTAGGGTTTGAATACTCGGACACTTATTCGGACCCTCTTGCATGATGGCATATATGTAATTATGGTGTTTACTTACAATTTCTCCAAATTAGGGTTCGAATACTCGGACACTTATTTGGACCCTCTTGCATGATGGCAGATATGTAATTATGGTGTTTACTTACAATTTCTCATGCATTAGGGTTCGAATACTCGGAAACTTATTCGGACATTGTTGCATGACGGCATATATGTAATTATGGTGTTACTTACAATTTCTCATGCATTACGGTTCACACAATCAGACACATATTCGGACCTTCTTGCGTAATGGCAGATATGTAATTATGGTGTTTACTGACAATTTCTAACGCATTAGGGTTTGAATACTTGGACACTTATTTGGACCCTCTTGCATGAGGGCAGATACGTAATTATGGTGTTTGTTTACAATTTCTCAAGCACTAGGGTTCGAATACCCGGACACTTATTCGGACCCTCTTACATGATGGCAGATATGTAATTCTGGTGTTTAGTTACAATTTCTCATGCATTAGGGTTCGAATACTCAGACACTTATTCTGATCCCCTTGCATGATGGCAGAGTTGTAAATATGGCGTTTACTTACAATTTCTCATGCATTAGGGTTTGAGTACTTGGACACATAGTCGGACCCTCTTGTATGAGGGCAGATATGTAATTATGGTGTTTGCTTTCAATTTCTCATTCATTAGGGTTCGAATACTCGAACACTTATTCGGACCCTCTAGCATGATGGCAGATATGTAATTATGGTGTTTAGTTACAATTTCTCATGCATTAGGGTTCGAATACAGGGACACTTATTCGGACGCTCTTGCATGATGGTAGAGATATAGTTATGGTGTTTACTTACGATTTCTCATGCATTTGGGTTCGAATTCTCAAACACTTATTCGGATACTCTTGCGTGATTGCAAATATGTAATTTTGGCGTTTACTTGAAATTTCTCATGCATTAGGGTTCGAATACTCGGACAGTTATTCGAACCCTCTTGCATGATGGCAGATACGAAATTATGGTTTTTACTTAAAATTTCTGATGCATTAGGGTTCAAATACTCGGACACTTATTCGGACCCTCTTGCATGATGGCAGATATATAATTATGGTGTTTACTTACAATTTCTCCAAATTGGGGTTCGAATAGTTGGACCCTTATTCGGACCCTCTTGCACGATGACAGATATGTAATTATGGTGTTTATTTACAATTTCTCCATATTAGGGTTCGAATACTCGGACACTTATTCAGACCCCCTTGCATGACGGCAAATATGTAATTATGATGTTTATTTACAATTTCTCTTGCATTTGGATTCGAATACTCAGACATTTATTCAGACCCTCATGCATGATGAGAGATATGTAATTATGGTGTTTACTTAAAATTTCTCATGCATTAGGGTTCGAATACTCAGACGCTTATTCAGACCTTCTTGTATTATGGTATATATGTGATTATGGCGTTTACTTACAATTTCTCATGCAATAGGGTTCGATTACTCCGACACTTAATCTGACCCTCTTGCATGATGGTAGATATATAATTATGGTGTTTATTTAATATTTCTCCAAATTAGGGTTCGAATACTCTGACACTTATTCGGACCGTCTTGCGTGATGGCAGATATGTAATTATTGTGTTTACTTACAATTTCTCCAAATTAGGGTTCGAATACTCGGACACTTATTTGGACCCCCTACAATGATGGCAGGTATGTAATTATGATGTTATTTACAATTTTTCTTGCATTAGGGTTCGAATACTCGGACATTTATTCAGACCCACTTGCATAATGGCAGATATGTAATTATGGTGTTTACTTGCAATTTCTCATGCATTAGGGTTCGAACACTCGAACACTTATCCGGACCCTCTAGCATAATGGTAGATATGTAATTGTGGTGTTTACTTACAATTTCTCATGCATTGCGGTTCGAATACTCGGACACTTATTCGGACACTCTTGCATGATGGCAGATATGTAGTTATGGTGTTTATTTACAATTTCTCATGCATTACGGTTCGCATATTCAGACACTTATTCGAACCCAGCTGCATGATGGAAGATATGTAAGTATGGTGTTACTCGCAATTTCTCCAAATTAGGGTTCGAACACTCGGACACTCATTCGAACCCTCTTGCATGATGGCAGATATGTAATTATGGCGTTTACTTACAATTTCTCATGCAATAGGGTTCGATTACTCGGACACTTAATCAGACCTGTTGCATGATGGCAGATATATAATTATGCTGTTTACTTAATATTTCGCCAAATTAGGGTTCGAATACTCGGACACTTATTCGGACCGTCTTGCGTGATGGCAGATATGTAATTATGGTGTTTACTTACAATTTCTTGAAATTAGGGTTCGAATACTCGGACACTTATTCAGAGCTCCTTGCATGAGGGTAGGTATGTAATTATGATGTTTACTTACAATTTCTCTTGCATTTGGATTCGAATACTCAGACATTTATTCAGACCCTCATGCATGATGAGAGATATGTAATTATGGTGTTTACTTACAATTTCTCATGCATTAGGGTTCGAATACTCGAACACTTATTCAGACCTTCTTGTATTATGGTAGATATGTAATTATGGCGTTTACTTACAATTTCTCAGGCAATAGGGTTCGATTACTCCGACACATAATCAGACCCTCTTGCATGATGGCAGATATATAATTATGGTGTTTACTTAATATTTCTCCAAATTAGGGTTCGAATACTCCGACACTTATTCGAACCGTCTTGCGTGATGGCAGATATGTAATTATGGTGTTTACTTACAATTTCTCCAAATTAGGATTCGAATACTCGGACACTTATTCGGACCCCCTACAATGATGGCATGTATGTAATTATGATGTTATTTACAATTTTTCTTGCATTAGGGTTTGAATACTCGGACATTTATTCAGACCCTCTTGCATAATGGAAGATATGTAATTATGGTGTTTACTTGCAATTTCTCATGCATGAGGGTTCGAACACTCGGACACTTATTCGGACCCTCTAGCATAATGGCAGGTATGTAATTGTGGTGTTTACTTACAATTTCTCATGCATTGCGGTTCGAATACTCGGACACTTATTCGGACACTCTTGCATGATGGCAGATATGTAGTTATGGTGCTTATTTACAATTTCTCATGCATTACGGTTCGCATATTCAGACACTTATTCGAACCCACTTGCATGATGGAAGATATGTAAGTATGGTGTTACTCGCAATTTCTCCAAATTAGGGTTCGAACACTCGGACACTCATTCGAACCCTCTTGCATGATGGCAGATATGTAATTATGGTGTTTAGTTACAATTTCTCATGCAATAGGGTTTGAATACTCGGACACTTTTCAGACGTTCTTGCTTGATGGCATATATGTAATTATGGTGTTTACTTCCAATTTATCATGCATTAGGGTTCGAATATTCGGATACCTATTCGGACCCTTTTGCATGATGGCAGATATGTAATTATGGTGTTTACATACAATCTCTCATGCATTAGGGTTCGAATACTCGGACACTTATTCGGATCCACTTGCATGATGGCAGATATGTAATTATGGCGTTTACTTACAATTTCTCATGCATTAGGGTTTGAATACTGAGACACTTATTCGGACCCTCTTGTGTGAGGGCAGATATGTAATTATGGTGTTTGTTTACAATTTCTCATGCACTAGGATTCGAATAATCGGACACTTATTCGGACCCTCTCACATGATGGCAGATATGTAATTATGGTGTTTAGTTACAATTTCTCATGCATTAGGGTTCGAATACTCGGACACTTATTCCGATCCTCTTGGATGATGGCAGATATGTAATTATGGCATTTACTTACAATTTCTCACGCGTTAGTGTTTGCCTACTTGGACACATAGTCGGACCCTCTTGTATGAGGGCAGATATGTAGTTATGGTGTTTGCTTACAGTTTCTCATTCATTAGGGTTCGAATACTCGAACACTTATTCGGACCCTCTTGCATGATGGCAGATATGTAATTATGGTGTTTACTTACAATTTCTCATGCATTAGGGTTCGAATACTCGGACACTTATTCGGACCCTCTTGCATGATGACGGATATAAAATTATGGTGTTTACTTACGCTTTCTCATGCATTTGGGTTCGAACTCTCAAACACTTATTCAGATACTCTTGCGTGATGGCATATATGTAATTTTGGAGTTTACTTGAAATTTCTCATGCATTAGGGTTCGAATGCTCGGACAGTTATTTGGACCCTCTTGCATGATGGCAGATATGAAATTATGTTGTTTCGTTACAATTTCTGATGCATTAGGGTTCGAATACTCGGACACTTATTCGGACCCTCTTGCATGATGGCAGATATATAATTATGGTGTTTACTTACAATTTCTCCAAATTGGGGTTCGAATAGTCGGACACTTATTCGGCCCTCTTGTACGATGACAAATATGTAATGATGGTGTTTACTTACAATTTCTCCATATTAGGGTTCGAATACTCGGACACTTATTCAGACCCCCTTGCATGATGGCAAATATGAAATTATGATGTTTACTTATAATTTCTCGTGCAATAGGGTTCGAATACTCGAACACTTATTCAGACCCTTTTGCATGATGGCAGATATGTAATTATGGTGTTTAGATACAATCTCTCATGCATCAGGGTTCGAATACTCGGACACTTATTCGGATCCTCTTGCATGATGGTAGATATGTAATTATGGCGTTTACTTACAACTTCTCATGCATTAGGGTTTGAATACTTGGACACTTATTTAGACCCTGTTGCATGAGGGCAGATATGTAATTATGGTGTTTGTTTACAATTTCTCATGCACTTGGGTTCGAATACTCGGACACTTATTTGGACCCTCTTGCATGATGGCAGATATGCAATTATGGTGTTTAGTTATAATTTCTCATGCATTAGGGTTCGAATACTCGGACACTTATTCTGATCCTCTTGCATGATGGCAGATATGTAATTATGTAGTTTACTTACAATTTCTCATGCATTAGGGTTTGAATACTTGGACATATAGTAGCACCCTCTTTCATGAGGGCAGATATGTAATTATGGTGTTTGCTTACAATTTCTCATTCATTAGGGTTTGAATACTCGAACACTTATTCGGACCCTCTTGCATGATGGCAGATATGTAATTATGTTGTTTACTTACAATTTCTCATGCATTAGGGTTCGAATACACGGACACTTATTTGGATCCTCTTGCATGATGGTAGATATATAATTATGGCGTTTACTTACTATTTCTCATGCATTTGGGTTCGAATTCTCGAACACTTATTCGGATACTCTTCCGCGATTGCCAATATGTAATTTTGGCGTTTACTAGAAATTTCTCATGCATTAGTGTTCGAATACTCGAACAGTTATTCAGACCCTCTTGCATGATGGCAGATATGAAATTATGGTGTTCAGTTGCAATTTCTGATGCATTAGGGTTCGAATACTCGGACCCTTATTCTTGCCATCTTGCATGATGGCAGATATATAATTATGGTGTTTACTTACAATTTCTGCAAATTGGGGTTCGAATAGTCGGACCCTTATTCGGACCCTCTTGCACGATGACGGATATGTAATTATGGTGTTTATTTACAATTTCTCCATGTTAGGGTTCGAATACTCGGACACTTATTCAGATCCCCTTGCATGATGGCAAATATGTAATTATGATGTTTACTTACAATTTCTCTTGCATTTGGATTCGAATACTCAGACATTTATTCAGACCCTCATGCATGATGAGAGATATGTAGTTATGGTGTTTACTTACAATTTCTCATGCATTAGGGTTCGAACACTCGGACACTTATTCGGACCCTCTAGCATAATAGCAGATATGTGATTATGGTGTTTACTTACAATTTCTCATGCATCGCGGTTCGAATTTTCAGACACTTATTCGGACACTCTTGCATGATGGTAGATATTTAATTATGGTGTTTACTTACAATTTCTCCAAATTAGGGTTCGAATACTCAGGCACTTATTCGGACCCGCTTGCACGATGGCATATATGTAATTATGGTGTTTACTTTCAATTTCTCCAAATTAGGGTTCGAATACTCGGACATTTTTCGGACCCTCATGTATGATGACGGATATATAATTATGGTGTTACTTACAATTTCTCGTGCAATAGGATTCGAATACTCGGGCACATATTCAGACCCTCTTGTATGATGACAGATATGTAATTATGGTGTTACTTACAATTTCTCATGCATTAGGGTTCGAATACTCGGACACTTATTCGGACCCTCTTGCATGATGGCAGATATGTAATTATGGTGTTTACTTACAATTTCTCGTGCATTAGGGTTCGAATACTCGGACACTTATTCGGACCCTCTTGCATGATGGCAGATATGTAATTATGGTGTTTACTTACAATTTCTCATGCATTAGGGTTCGAATACATGGACACTTATTCAGACCTTGTTGTATTATGGTAGATATGTAATTATGGCGTTTACTTACAATTTCTCTTGCAATAGGGTTCGATTACTCAAGCACTTATTCAGACCCTCTTGCATAATGGCAGATATACACTTATGATGTTTACTTACAATTTCTGCAAGTTAGGGTTCGAATACTCGGACACTTATTCGGACCCTCTTACATGATGCCAGATATGTAATTATGGTGTTTACTTACGATTTCTCCAAATTGGGGTTCGATTACTCGGACACCTATTCGGACCCCTTGCATGATGGCAGATATGTAATTATGATGTTTACTTACAATTTCTCTTGCATTAGGGTTCGAATACTAGGACAGTAACTCGGACAGTAATTCAGACCATCTTGCATGATGGCAGATATGTAATTATGGTGGTTACTTACAATTTCTGATGCATTATGGTTCGAATACTCGTACACTTATTCGGACCCTCTAGCATGATGACAGGTATGTAATTATGTTTTTTAGTTACAATTTCGCATGCATTACGGTTCACATACTCAGATACTTATTCGGACCCTCTTGTATGATGGCAGATATGTAATTTTGATGTTTACTTACAATTTCTCAAAATTAGGGTTCGAATACTCGGACACTTATTTGGACTCTCTTGCATGATGGCAGATATGTAATTATGGTGTTTACTTACAATTTCTCCAACATTTGGGTTCGAATACTCAGACACTTATTCAGACCCTGTTGCATGATGACAGATATGTAATTATGCTATTTACTTACAATTTCTCATGCATTAGGGTTCGAATAGTCAGACACTTATTCAAACCCTCTACCATGATGGCAGAGATGTAATTATGGTGTTTACTTACAATTTGTCATGCATTTTGGTTCGAATACTCGGACACTTATTCAGACCTTCTTGTATTATGGCAGATATGTAATTATGGTGTTTGCTTACAATTTCTCATGCATTTGGGCTCGAATACTCGGACACTTATTCGAACCCTCTTGTATGATGGCGTAGACACCCCATTTTTTACCATCCTCAAGACTTGGACGTCATCGTTTGAACACTCGATGATCATCCATGTTCGTGTTCGTTTTGATTTCTCGGAGGTCTCGGCCGCGCGCCTTGCCTCAAGATCTCTTAACTTGTCCTTTTGTGCTTGGTTGTGGACCAAACACTTGTGTTTTTTCACTTTCTAGGGAAGAGGGTGGCTTGTTGGCCATTTCCTCAACCCACCGGCCAAGGCCTGAGGCCTGAGGCCATGTTTCCTTGCCATTGGCCAAGAGTGTTGGCCGGTCGGCACTGTATTTGGTCAGCCGGCCATTGTTTTGGTCGATTGGCCATATTTGCTGGCCGAACCCTGTTCATCTGCTTTATGTAGATATTTTGTGCCAGCTGGCACAGCTGGCACCCACAATTAACCCCTCCATACACGTGTATGGAGGGATTTGCACCCTTTGCTTAGCTTCTCTTAGAAGCCTTAGAATTGAACTTCTATAAAGAGGGAGCTTCTCCTCCCCTCCTCAAGGGTTCAGAAAAATTATGTTAGAGAGTTTAGATATAGTTTTGTATCTATACGCCCTTGTTTGATCATATTTTGTGCCTTAAAGTATAGTATTGTCTTACTATTGCACACAAACACACACTAGAACACCATCCTCTTGGAGCTGAGTTCTCTTGAGGTTGATTTCAGAGTTCTTGGACTGGTTTAAGCTTGGAAAAGTTGCTGGAGTTGTGTTCTTGAAGGTGGTCTTCAAGGGTGAGCTTTTTGCTTTTAATACCCCATTCTTGCTTAAGCTTTTAGCCTATCTTGCATATTGTTTTAAGCTTCGACTATAACTGATAAAAGTTCTATTTTTGTGTGCTTGAGACCTTTGTTTGAGGTCACTTTTTGCTTTGGGATCGCTTACCACCTTTTAGGCCTTGTTTGGCCTTGTTCTTGTGCTTTTTTTTTAACCTTTGCGATCACCTTGTTTAGGCCTTCCCACCATTGAAATCCAGAGGGATTTCAGTGGTAGGGATAGTGTTTTAAGGTCCCAAAAAGGAGAGGGTCATCCCCTCTTCTTGTGTCTTCAATACTTGCCTTAAATGCCTCATGTATGAGCATGTTTGTTAGGCCTATTTTAGCTTGTATATTAGCATGTATTTGTAGTTATTTTGCTGAGGCTTACCACTGTTTTTGCTTGGATTGATCATTCCATGCATGGTTTATACACTTGTAGTGTAAATCACACACACTAGTCTTGTATGCTTCATGAGGTAGCATGCCATTCTAGCCTATGTTGTGTCTACTTCAGCATGTATTTGGTGTTGTCTTACCATGTCATACCTCTATTTAGGGTTGGTTTGGTTAGCCTTTGCATGCCTCATGCACCTATAATGCATTTCCATGAAATTGCCTTAACATGCTTTGAGCTTTAGGCCATGTTTTTATCATGATTTTGGCTTGACCCAAAGAAGCTTTTAGCCTTGTTTCAGCATGTTTAAGATCTGATTTGTGTTGATTTGATCATATATGCCATGCTTTGTATAGCTACCATATATTCTGGCTTGTTAGCTTCGAGTGTCCAAGTCACTAGCATGCTTTACTTGGCTCATTTCAGTGATTTGGCATCACTTGTTATGTTATTTTAGTCCATATAGTATGCTCATATACTTGTATTTATCACTCCTTTAATGTCTTAAAGGGTTGGTGTTTTATGCCTCATGAATGTGCCATTGCGTATGCCATCATGTTCAGGTCTTTGGGATGCCATCTAAGTGGGTTTTTGGGCTTACTTTAACATGTCGTAACTCTGATTTTGATCGCTTAAATCATGCCATGTTTGGTTGTATTAGGTGTAGTGTAACATCTCCTTTGTAGCCTTGTATGCCTCATGTTTTTGGCATTGCATTCTAGCTTGTGTTGGCTAGTTTCGAGCATGTTTTTGGTCTTGTTTAGACCTGCCTTGGGACTGTTTTAGATCCCCTTTGGCCCTTTGGGGCTTGCTTCATGTAGCCTTGGTTTGAGTCCCTTGGCTAGTTTCAAGTTTTGGGCTTTGTTGCATGACTTACTTGCCTTGTTTGGTTGGTTTGGCACCTTTCCTAATATGATTTCAGAGCTTATCATGTCTATCGTATGTCCATATTTATTTCCTTTTAAGTGTGCTTAAAAGTTCCCCTTTTATGCCTAAGGGTTAGGTTAACTAACATGCATGTTTGTATGTGTATTTCATACCTTTGTCGCATCATTTTGGCCACTGATTTGGGCCTATTTGAGAGCTGCCCATTTTGGTTTAAGACCATCTTTGCATGTTGTTGCATGCTTGTCTTGTATGTTGTTACATGCGTGCTCAATTTCGCATGTTGTTGCATGCTATACATGTTCGCATGTTAGGTTGTATGCCTATTTGCATGTTAGATGCATTGCATGATCTTTGCATACTTGGTGCATTACATGTTGTTACACGCTGATTCCATTACATGTTGTTGCATGTTTGTCATTGGCATCGTTGTTGCATGCCATGCTAATTTACATGTTTAGGTTGTATGCTTATTCCGCATTGCTTGCTTGCATGCTCATGTTGCATTAACTTGCTCGCATGCCTAGGTTGCATAGCATTGTGCATGCATCCCTTGCCTCTTGATCAAGCATGATAGAGGTTGGGGGGCCCTTTATGTGTTATGTGCATTTCATTTGATATTAAATGCACATTTGGCTCCTTTGGCCATCATGCATTGAAATGCGTGATTGATGGTCCGAGGGTCGAGAACCATACTCCCTTGAGTTCATAACATGATAGGGAGGGTGGTTGTGCAAACATTGTCTTGTGAATACATTGCCATGCACTGTTTGTCCTCTGCTGCAGCAAAATAACATTCTGCAAGAAGATATGGTCGGTCGGCCATCTCCAGTGCCGGCGGCTACCAATGTTTGGCTGAGAGCCTCATTTGTGGTCGATGACCAATTACCCTTGGCTGATGGTCCTATATCTTGGCCGGTGACCTCCCACAACACTCAGGGAGTGGTTCAAAAGCATCCTTAAGACTTGTACGGTTTTCAGAGGTGCAGAGCAGTGCAAACAGAGGCAACATGTAGCATGGCGATGGATTTCTGAGCGAAGCCGTCTGAGCATGCATTCATCCCTCGTCTCGAGGTCATTTCAGTGTTTTAACAACTTAGAATAGTTATTTTATTTCGATTCGGTTCTTTAATTAATTAATTAGTTAGTTAATTAGTTAATTTGTATTATTCTTTTGGTCCCTCCGTCGAGAGGACGCAATTGTGTAATAAGCGTGCGTGTGTGTGATGCATGTCTTCCAACCTCCATTTCTTTCTCCCTTTTATTTAACAACTTATGATGGTTAGTTCTAGGGCATATTTCAATTAGCATACCGTATGCTATGCATGTTTGCATCCATTCATCAGCATTGTATGCACCGGGCTCAGCGAATCATACTAACTGCATTGTATTTCAATTCCAAGTTGAATACGTGTATTAAATTATCGCATCTCATATGCTATTCTTAGATAGCCGAGCCTATTCTAGTTGCATTTTGCATGTGTTGCATTAGCCATCTTAATATGAACTAGGATCATGCATTTGATTACTAACTAGTTTCTTGTTTTGGCTCAGAGTACACTGTAAGTGTTTATGCTTTAGCATCTTGCATGTATGTGAGTGTTAACATGACAACATGCTTGCCATGAGGCTAACTGCTTATGTGATATAACTACTGTAGACACTCCATTTTTGACCGTCCTCAAGACTTGGACGTCACCGCTTGAACACTCGGTGATCATCCATGTTTGTGCTCGTCTTGAGTTCCCGGAGGCCTCGGCTACGCGCCTTGCCTCAGGATCTCTCGACTCGACTGTTTCGTGTCTGGTTTTGCACCAAACACTTGTGTTTTGCCTTGGAGGGGCAGGGAATGGCTTGTGGGCCATCCCCACACTCCACCGGCCATGGCTTGAGGCCACCGGCTGAGTTTTGTTGCCACCGGCCAAATGTTTGGCCGGCCGGCACTATAGATGGCCGGCCGGCTATCTTTCTTTCGTCAATTGCATTTTTGGCCGGCCGACTACTGTGCATCTGCTTTTGCAGATATTTTTGGGCGGCTGGCATACACTGTCACCCCCTCCATACACGTGTATGGAGGGATTGCCCTCTTGTTAGCTTCCTTTGTAAGCTTTACAAGACAAATTGTCTATAAAAGAGGAGCTCTTCTCTCTTGTTTTGGAGGTTAGACATTTTAGACAACATTTTCAGAGCTCTGGTTTTAGGGTTAGGGTTTGTGAATCTATCCTGTCTCTATATCTCTCTCTTTCTTGTGTTTAGTGTGTGTTTAGTCCCATTTTTGTGCACAAACACCCACCATCACACCTTTTCTTAGGAGCTGAGGTCCTTGAGGGTTGTTTTGAAGTTTTGGAGCTGGTTTTGAGCTTGGAAAGGCAGTTGGACCACCATTTGTGAAGGAGGTCTTCAAGGGTAACAAACTTGCTCCTTTTCCCCCATTTTTGCATACTCTTTTTTCCTATCTTGCAATTGTTTTTGAGCTTAACATATAACGAAGAAAAGTCTTGTTTTTGTCTGCTCTAAATAGTTTGTTAAGGGTGTTTTAAGCTTTGGGGTTGTTTGACCCCTCTTAAGGCTTGTTTGGCCTTTGTTTTGTGCCATTTTGGTTGAGCTCCGGGACCATTGTGTTTAGGCCTCCTCACCACTGAAATCTTGAGAGATTTCAGTGATGAGGATGGTGCCTTGAGGTCCTAGGAAGGAGAGGGCCACCCCTCTCCTTGTTGTCCTTGAAAAGGGCCTTTTTAGCCTCATGTTTGAGCATCTAATTTAAGTACATGTTAGCCATGTCTTAAGTGGTATTTGGTAGTATTTTTCCATGTATTACCTCTGTTTTGAGTTGGTTTGGACACACCTTGCTTGTTTAGCATACATGTCTTGTAATGCCATATTGTAGCCTTAACATGCATCTAGGTTTTGACCCTTATTTTAGCATGTTTTTGGCCAAGCTTTGTGAAGGTTTTGTGTTTATTTTGGCATGCTCAAGTTTTGTTTTTGGTTTTTTTGGTCGGCCATGGCATGCTTAGTATAGCCCCTTTGTATTCTTGGCTTGTGAGCTTTAAGTGCATGAACCATGAGCATGCATTATTTGCATTATTTCAATGGTTTGGAACCACTTACCATGTTATTTCAGAGCTTATAATGCATGCCTTGCATCCATGTTTGCATCCTCTTAAGTATGCTTGAGAGTTGCTCTTTGTGCCTAAGTGATGGACCATGTTTATATGCATGCTTGTATGTGTATTTGGCTCCATTTCCTTAGTTATTGGCCGCTGTTTTGGGCCTAGTTAGGGCTGCCTAAATCAGTTTAAGACCATCATTTTCATGTTATAGCATGCTTGCCTTGTGCATTGTTGCATACTTGGCCTATTACATGTTATTACTTGCTTGAAATCATGATGCATTTGGCATGCATTTCATTGGTTAAGTTGCTTTGCATTGTTCCCATGCTTAGCCCACTTTACATGTTGTTGCATGTTTGTCACTAGCATGATTGTTACATGCCTTGCATGCTCACTTTGCATAGTTAGCCTCCATGTCTAGGTTGCATTCCATTTGCGTACATGCTTGGCCTCTTGAAATGCTTGTGATAGAGGTTGAGTTCCATTGGTTTGTTTATGTGCATTGCATTCCATATCAAGATACACACTTGATTCTTTGGTCCATCATGCATGGAAATACGTAATTGGTGGTCCGAGAATCGAGGCCATCCTCCTTTGAGTCATTCACATTATAAGGGGTGTGGTTGGTGCATACATAGCTTGAAATGCACTGCCATCCTTTGCTTTGTCCTCTGCTGCTGTCAAACAGGATTCTGCAGGAAGATTTGGCCGGCCGGCCATCTTTAGTGCCGACCGGCCATCTTTAGTGCCGACCGGCCATCTATCAGTGGCCGATAACTCAATTTGTGGCCGGTGACCACTCTCCATGGCCGGTGGCCATTCTTCTCAGCTGGTGGTGTTCCACAGTGTTCAAGGAAGCAACCCTGGGACTTGTGCAGTTTTCAGAGGAGGATGACAGCCAAAGCAGAGGCATCTTGTGCATGGCAGTGACTTCTAAGCGAGCCGAGTGCGCATGCATTGGACCCTCTTCCTGAGGCCGTTGTTTATTGCTTAAGTAAATTAGTTAATTTGCTTAGCTAATTTAATTGATTTGTAATATTTAATTAGCTTGTAGGTTAATTAAATTGTAATATTTATTCGGACCCTCCGAGTGAGGGCAAATTTGTAATAAGTGTGGGTGCGTGTGTGCATGTCTTCCAACCCCCACGTCTTTCTCCCTTTTACTTATCTGCTTTGATGGTTAGTATTAGGACATGTTTAAATTAGCATACCTTATGCTATGCATGCGTGCATCCATACATTTGTCTTGCATGCACCGGGCTCGGCGCATCATGCTAACTACATAAGTATTTCAAATCTAACTTGAATACATGCTATCTGTGCATTTTCGCATGTCATTCTTAGATTAGCCGAGCCTATTCGAGCGACATTCTGTATGCGTTGTATTAGCCATTTTAACATAAACTAGGGTCACGCATGTTTGCTAACTAGTTTTTTGTTTTGGCTCGGAGTACACTGTAAGTATTTTATGCTTTAGCATCTCGCATGAGTGTGAATGTTAACATGAAAACATGCTTACCATATGGCTAGATGCTTATGTGATATAAACTGCCTGAATGCCTGTCGGTGAAGGTTGGATTGTTTGAATTGGAATAATTCATTGAAATCCGTATTTTAGCCTACTTGCGAGTAGCAAATTCCAAAGCGTTTTCCAAAACAAACGGATATGCAATGCTTTGTTCCAAATTAGGCGATCTGGTCTATACTTGTTTTGCTGCGCACATAACATAGTAATTCTAGGCTAATAACCGGAACAAGAACACATAAAGTTTTCAAAATAGGATATCATGGTTAGTAGAGGCCGATCTTCGGATCGGGCGAGAGGGGGTGCTCATAGCTGACCTTCCCCAATCGTACCCAAGTTTCCGAGCCGAAGCGACTTTCGTGATGACGGACACGTGGCCTTTGGCACCGAGTCAGGGTTTCCTAAATTCCCCCACAAAAAATATTTAGGTGGCGACTTTGTATCTGGCAAAGCAGTCCATGTTTGGCACTTCTTTTCTAAAAATCTATTTTCTCAAAACGATTTGCCGGATTTGGATTCTTTGGTTCAGATTAAGAACCGCGACAATTGAGTCCTGAACTGTAGTGAGCCCAAATGAACAGAACGGGATTCATCCTCCTGGGGCGTTCGTGGACGTCTACAGTTTCTGGCGACTCTGCTGGGGAGTTTAGAGAGCTTGACTCGAACTCGTGATATCCTGTTTTGGTTTCACTTATGTGTTTCTTTGCATTGCATGTGCATTGGTGCGCCTAGGACACCGTGTTGGCCATCTGCTATTCCTGAGCGGTTTGCCGGAGGCTTGCCTTGTCAAGGCATGACCATAAGGCTGACCGGTTGCGGGCTCTGCCAGTACGGGAACACAAACCCCGGTTTTACCGGGGCACCCTTTTGACCATTCGACCTAGTGCATAGTCGGAATCCGTAGTAACCATTCCAAGCTAGGACAGGTTGCTTACCTGATGAT